>OZ007535.1:12288589-12362596 GCA_963931895.1 Eupithecia pulchellata
AAATACCAAGGTACCGCACGTCTTCAGCCTGTGGTATTTGAATCCCGTTCAATTTTACAGGGGGGCATGAGCCATGTCGGAGGGTAAAGGTTACATGGACCGATTTGGATTCGTTTGCCTTGATGCGCCAGTCTCTTAGCCAGGTTGAGATGCCATTTAGGCTTCTCTGAAGCATATCTGATGCCGTGTTTGGGTTTTCATGGGTGGCAATTAGGGCAGTATCGTCGGCGAATGTTCCCACGAGTACTCCTTCTGTCGTTGGTATGTCTGAGGTATATATTAGGTACAGCACTGGACCAATAACGCTGCCTTGGGGGACACCAGAACGTACATATATTATTTAGATTTGTCATCTCCTCGCCTTGCTTTACGTAAAAGTTTCTCTGGCTTAGGTAAGATTTTATAAAGAGGAAGTAGTTGGTTGGCAAAGTTTATAGGATTTTGTAGAGGAGGCCGTCATGCCAGACGCGGTCAAACGCCTGGGAGATATCCAGGAAGGCAGCGCAGCTGTATTTCTTTCCTTCGTAGGCTCTATTTATCTCATTGACTAAGCGATGGACTTGCTCAATCGTACCATGGGCCGCGCGGAAGCCAAATTGATGAGAAGGGATAAGTTGGGTTTTCGCTATTTCCAGGCTTAGACGTCTCATGAAGAGTGTCTCCAGAACTTTGGAGGCAACTGGGAGCAGGCTTATTGGGCGGTAAGAAGTTACTTGTTCGGGCGCTTTTCCAGGTTTGGCTATAAGAATGATTTCCGCCACTTTCCATTGTGCTGGTACGTAATTGCGTCGCAGGTTAGCGTTGAAGATTTGTGTTAGGAAAGTGATGCCTTTTTCCGGTAGTTCTTTTAAGACTTTAGCCGTGATTAGGTCGTATCCAGGGGCTTTGTTAAGTTTTAGGTTCCGTATGACATGTCGTACTTCACTTTTAGAAAATTTGTCTATAGGAGGAGAGAGCTGATAGGTTTCTGCTAGGATATCCAAAACTTCAGACGCTTTAGCAGAACCTGTGTCCGAGTTGGGAGTGAAAGACGTTTTGTAAGTGTTCTGCGAACAACGCTGCCTTTTCTGAGCAGTGTTGTTCCACGTAAAAAAAAAAATCGTATTAAGGTGAAAATTTAAAAAACGGGTTGTATATTCAAGTTTTTATAATAAGTGTTTACAAATAACGCTAATCTGCCTCCATTTGACAGGGCGACGTGTCCAGTTCGCGCGAACAAATCAAGCCAACTGATCGCGTTCACTTTGTTTCGCGCCGCGTCGCGCCGCACCCTACGTGCGTTTGGTCACGTTGGACTCTTCAGTAGGTCTCTACTGTTTGTTGTTTTCGCGCCGCGCCGCGCCGCGTCGCGTTCGCGTCCAGATCGCTCACGCAGTACGCCCCGTTAGGGTTTTGAAACCGATGTCAAAACCCTAATACCTCAGATCTACTATGAGCTCCGCAAGACTATCAAACTTGGCTATATTGTCGATTGAACAAGAATTGGCTGCTAATATTGATTTTGACAAAGTTATTTCCGATTTCGCTGCTCATAAGGCCCGTAGAATCCGCTTGTAAAACCGCTCATCCTATTTTAACTTCAATAAAAGGTTGCATTGCATGTGAAATTTAATTTTAATTAAGCACCTAAAGAATGGGGGCGGCAAAATGGGTCTCCCGCCCCAGGCGCCGAGATGGCACGCTACGCCACTGCGTGAGGTACCCACCTTTCAAGCTTTTTAATCTTCCCAATTTGCTTCAAGTGAATTAAAACAGTTTTATCACTAACACCGCAGCCTGCAGCTAACTCGGACGTGGTTTGCGATGGATCCGCTTCCAAAGAGGAGAAATTTGTGATTAAAGTGGCCAGTACGAAAAACGCCAATTTCATATGTAAGGACCTAATATTATAAATAGCCTGCCATCGATAGTGCACCAGGGGAATTTTCACCAACCGGTTTAAACGCGATCAAAAGTCCTGGATGCAAGTTTTATGAGCGCCAGATGAACTCTGAAGTTGATCAAGCTAAACTTAGCTTCATGTTTGTCCACACAGTCATTTGTTTTCCTAAAAAGCAATCACTACCCACCGAAAATAGCTTGCCCGGAGCACCTAAAGTAAATCAGTGCCGGGTACTTACTAGCGAGCTGTAGTATGTAACTGTATCCAGTACCTAGCTGTCTATAGGTATTTACTTAGGTACATAAAAGTTTCTTAGTGTGCGGTCTTGTGTTGACTCTTGAAGCCCACCCCACACCTTTTTCCACATCTGTTTTATTTACCCCCACAAACGTGTGTTTTTGTGTCTATTAATGGCATTCCACCTAGCTGCTAAAGGGATGATTTTCGGTATTTATATGATATTTGGTTAAGTTTTTGCTAATTTGAAAGGAGTTGGTTCATCGATAGTGTTCTATAATTGATGGCAATCGGTGGAAAGAATCTAATGAATATGATGATTAGAAGTGAATGAATGTGAAATCAAGATTCGGTTTTTTAGTTTTTGTTGGTAAAGTTAAATGAATCCTTTTTAGGAACTTTTAGGTTACAGTAACAGTTCACTAATGAGTACTCAGCTCACCGAATTGGGAATGGGCATGATTTAGCGCGCCGCGCGCCGTTTAGTCACGTCTATAGTTAGCGACGCGACATGCGCGCGCGCACCTTTAATCCCCGCTTTCCTGTCTGTTTCTCGGAGGAATCCGCAAGTGTGATTTATTGGGAAGTATATGGGTGAATGAGTTAATACATGTATTGTCTTGATTAGGTACAAGGTGTTTCAGAGTACAAGACTTTGTGGAAGAGATCTATAAAATGTTTGATGGACGTCTTTACAAAGAATCCAGCCGTAAGTAAAGCTTGTGTTGTGGGAACCGGGTAACTGACTATTATGATTTTCTCGGCTTGGCGCGAGTTTTGTTTAAGTGTTTCAGAATTCTTTCTGCCTTTGAGGAGGAATAAAAGTTTCCACAAACGTAAACTTTTTGTGTATAACGTATGGTAAAACGAATACTTCGGTTTAGTGATATTTATAGAGCATTTTGGGAAAATACACAATTTTTACCAAGCACTAGTTAGGTACTAAAAACTATTTAATGAAGCACCAAAAAGTTATATATTTTAAACAAAATCTTACCCACTGATATCTCACGCAAGGAAATAGTTTTGAAAATTAGTTTTTTGACCATTTTTCGAAGACAGTTAAATATAGATTCATAAACTAACGATAATAATAACCAACACTACATTTCAGGTGGATTCCAGAGGAATGGTTTTTTTCGACATTTTTCTAAATATATTAAAACGCATGAGACCCTTATAAAGTTTCATCTGTACTGAAAATAATTATCAGTTTTAAAATGAAACTGATAATGATTTTTAGTACTAATAATTATAATTTGGCATTTGTTATTTTCTTTGTTAATAAAGGTATGAAAATGATGCAGTCTCGTAGAGGTAAACGAATCGGCAACATTCCGGGGTCCCACACTTACCAACCGCTACGTCACTGAAGTCGTCTCGACGTTACTTCTGCTTGAAACATAGAAACTCTACTCTTCGTTGACATAAAGTCCTCGATATTTTGTAAATCTTTTGAAAAGTAAACCCACTCGCTGCGCCCTAACCCTTTGTGTTAATGTAATTCCTTTACACTCGTCGGAATGCGGCACGGGGGATGTTAATTAAATGTTTTGAATACAGGGGATGCTATTATGTGACTCTATTCTGGTAGCTTTTGTTGTCGTGCCATCTTGAAAACTCGTAAAATGTTCAGTATAAACTACACAGGAGGTACCTACACGTACATTAAATCACACAGTACACTTTATATAATCATATTTTCTTTACATGCAGGTTATGTAAAGAAATTATAAATCAACAAAGGTACTTGGGCAAACTAATAAATAATGCTAATGCGAAATCTAATATAAAAAATACAAATGAATGAGATAACATATTATTCGTTTCCTTAATAATTTTACTGTCCTTGCTTAAATATGTATATTAATCTTGAACAGAACCCGGAATGTGATATATTTGCGGACGAATGGAAGAATATTATTTTGGTGTGCCTGAGAGGTTTAGCGAGAGAGAAATGAATGGAGTAATAGTATTGAAATTGTTTGTATTCATTTATTTTTATTTTGTAATTAAAATGCTTTATGTTTTTATAGTATTTTGTAGGACAAGAGTTTTAAAAAATTGTTTATGATGATTCGTTTTTCTTATACGAGTTAATTTTATATATATTTTTTTATTAATTTGTTCTAACGAACACATAAATATACCTAATTTAATTAACTACTGTAATTAGTTCGAATGTTATGTTACTAGTTAATAAGCAAATAAATTTATTAATTACCTAAAAAAAATATTCGGGAATAAGACGTCGTCGTCGTCGCGTCCTCATCGAATACAATTTTGCACATCAGAATTGCACCCCAGGTTAGGATTGCAGGGGTGAACCTGATATTCGCGTGTCCTGTGACGGAGTGCACGTCATGGGGTGCAAGGGGTTGATCGTAAACACTGGTGATCAGTCCCGGTGATTGTACTTAATCTCCCTCTATTAAAGTATATTGTTTCCATTTGCGTTTCGTTGTTGATTTTGTTGTACGCAGTTTCTGTGCAAAATTATTTGAACCATCTTTTGAATTAGAAATTTCATGAAACAAATTCAAATTGAATTAGTTTAAACCCGCGAGGTGCGGGTTACGTTTTTCGATTCTTTCTATGTTCTCTATTCTCTGTAAACTCCTTGTCATCTCTGCTATTTTGATAAATGAAGTATCAGAATAATCGTCTCCTATAATTTTTTTTTTTATTTATTAGTTAGTTATTAACTAGGACGATTACATAAACCAATTACAATAGTTAAAGTACATATACAAAAGAACAAATAAAAACTTAGAAACTATACATAAAATTTGAAAACATTCATTCTTCTCTCTCGCAAAACCTCACGCACACCAACATAATTTCCTTCCATTCATCGAGGGCGGTGAGAGTGCGAGGCAGTGGAGAGTTCGCGCGCCACGGTTCTACAAAAAGGCACTGAAAAAAGCCCAATTCTGTGGCGAAGGAATTTATCAGGTATGTAGAGCCAAAACAGAAGGTTGTGCAGATCTGGAGCATCGATCAAACCACGGAGCATCTTGCACATAGTTGCCGTCTGTTCGTACGCTCTCCTAGTTTGTAAGGAGTTGTACCCGAGACATCCCTGGAGAAACTTGGTTGGGTACTTGAATGGGTAGTACCCAAAAAGTCGCTTGTACAAAAACCTTAGAAACGCCTTCTGAACTTTCTCCAGTGACTGAGCGATATGGTGCGTAACTACAATTTGTAGGCAACATTGAAGTATTTGAAGATGAGATGCTAATTTTAATAAATCAAAATATGAAAAAGCAAGTAGCGAGACGGTTTTTTTTAGATTTCAATAAATCACTTCTTTTAATTAAATGAAAGCAAAACCGTAACAGTTCAAATAACGGATTGTGGTCAATTCAATTCATGGTGATATTTTCTTTGCTGACAACAATCTGACAAATCGTCCGCTGCCGCTGACAATAAAAATAAATACCTATAGGAAGGACCTTTGGACCCGATTGAAATAACCGTCGTACCTACTACCCAACATACCTACTAATAAAATTTTGGTGCCTACATAAGTACCTCTATGTACAAACCGGAAGTGCAAGTTGCACAATTTCCGGCCGTCGCTCGCAGCGCCCCCTGCTGCATTAAACTTTTAACCAAGCGGAATATAACGCAGCAAACTTACTGCTCCCTTGGAAATTATATTCTGCGATTACGATTTTTAATCGTATAATTTCAAAGGAAATATTAAAGAAACTGCCGGGTCGTGGATGGAAACCATGGACGTAAAAAGCATGTTTGGGTTCTCTTCGTCCAAAAGTGTGCCATTCTAGCGCAGCTAAGCGGGCGTAAAATTCAAGTTTAAGCACTTAACTTTTTAAGTTTTCTTTAAAATTTGTGACTGGAATGAGCTGCCAGTACAAATCTCCTCTTCTTACATAAAGACTCGAGTTTTTTGCTTCCATTTCCATCAATAATGTGGTTTCTCATAATTCATTAAAAGTTCAAAAACTAATTGCTTTGTAGATACTTATGTATTAGCAGAATAAATTTTTATGTGTTATCAATTTTTCTGTGTCTGAAGTTCACACACAGAAAAATTTGCGGCCCAGCATCTGAAAGCTGTCTGGAAAGTTCACAATAATATATTCAAAGTATTCAAACGCAGTAGGTATATGCTTGTGCGAATGTTTCTTGCAAGCAGTCTGATGGTGGAGCCGTAGCATTAGCTGAACGTGACCGGCTTATGTGAGGTGGTGAGCACTGGAGCTGAGGTGGATTGTTGGCCCTAATCGAATATCTTGTGGAAATTTAAATCGACGCGCTCGATTGATATTTTTTTAGACCAGTTGAGCTTTATTGCTTGCCATTGCCCGCAGCTCAAATGTTGCCCACATAGTTAATGTTGAGGAATAATAGCTACTGACAATTTATAGTATAAATTTATAATTTATGGTATAAAAGTTTGTCTATGAATATTATACTTTTCCTGATTTTATGAGGTTTGCAAGATAGAAAGTTGAAGGCGGTGCGATGTAAAGAATCAGCATGCAGCAATCTGATAAGACAGCCCTACGCCAGTAGATTCATCATAGGCATTTACCATTGATCTATGGACATTATGGTTGGTAGATAGGTACTAGATAGTTAGGTAACGGAGGACTTATCGCTAGCCCTCTCTCTATCTCTCAGTCTATAAGGCGAGCTACACAGCTAGGCAAGTTGTTAGATATTGAAATGAGTTTTTCAATAAAATAAACCCTAGCTCGGTTATTTGTGAGAAAGTCTGAGAGTTTGTATCGTGAACGTGACGTTGAATAGGAAATAGCATTTTTATCGACTTAAGGTTTTATACTAGAAGCTGAATGGTTTATGTGCCTGATTTAAGTATTTTCTATAAAACTGAGTAGTAGTCACCATTATCAGTTGCACACAAGTAGCGGATAGGGTATTCTGTAACGCCATCGTTTACAAAAGAATATTTAGGATTTACGAACCTGATTATCCCTACCTAGTTTATTTCCTTCAGCTTTAGCTCGATGCAGCATCGTTGGCCATTGTTCTTTCCACTGCTTTTAAAATCGCTAGAAAAGAAGGGGACTGCCAAAAATTACAAGCCAAAAATTGTTTCATCGGCTATTATTTCAGCGATGTAGTAACTGTAGTTTTATCGATTCCTGATTACTGCGACGTTTGCCTAAAACCTACTAAAAATTGATGGCCTTACCCACTCAAACGTTACGGCCATGACTGTTGCCTAAAAATATTTCCGGTCAACCGTTCAGGCCGCAAGTGTTGCCCACGAGACTTTCGTCTAGAAAATTTCATTTTTGCCTATGTAAACACCACGAAAGCTGCTCCTACTTGACGCTAGATGGTTCTGTACACAATAACGCAGCCAACAAGCCAAACCATGGCCAGTTCACAAAAGAAAAAAAAAAAGAAATCTTTTGTTTATTTTCACGTTGCGTCATCAATGGCGTCATTCCTTGTTCCTTGTGTTTGAAACTGAAGTATTAAGTGATTTCTATCCCAATGTATTAGTGTTATACATCAAAACAATCCTCAGGAATCATACTATAGGTTTATCGTAAAATCTAGAGGATGCGAGAATGATGCGGCGGTATTTTAATCGCCGAAATGAGGTGTCGAATTACGGCCATTGTTATTGTGTTGTTGGAAAGTGTTTTGGCTAAATGGTGTATGAAATTATTAGATATTCTAATAAAATATGCCTCATAATATCGTGGATCACTATGCACTTGATATTAATTTAATTTTAGCAGTACTACTATAGCTTGAGACAACTTGCCAGTTTAACGCTCGGGACCGAAGTGGCTGCTTTACAGCTGGTGATTTTCCATCATAGCTCGTTGGCGGCAAATATCGCAACTACCACGCGATTGGACGTGCCCCTTATTGGCTAGCGTGTCTCGTCCAATCGTGTTTTACAAAAATGGTGTTGCCAGGCGTAATCAGTGTTACCAAACTAACTGAAGTAATACTTGACAATTTCAAAACAGATGACAGGTGGCTATAATTATTGACGTACCAAAAATCACGACATTCGGCCATACGACATCGTACGATCCTCCTGGCGTGCGATCAAAATTTACTTACATTTCTAATAGTAAATACCTTCCAGCGATCAGAAACCAAAATATCAGAATTTCAATTTAAAATGAACCTTAAAATGCATTTTATCACTAGTTTATGAACAATGCACAACAATGAAATAAAAAGCCGTTCCATTTTTGGAATTGAAATTAGTTCAAGCGGAATACTGACTATCAACGCTCTGGCTGTGTGAATTTATCAACTTATAATTTAGAAATCAAATTTTTATAACCTGATCAAAAAATCTATTGTAAATCAGGCATTGCAAAACTTAAATCTGGATTATTCAATTATTACGACATTCGGTTTTATTAAAATTGGTACAGTTTTTTTAAAAGTATTGTTTCAGACTAATATTATTTACTGATTAACTCTCAGATCAATTAAGACTACAATACTTCAATTTAATTTGCAACCTTTTTCAGTATTTAGTATAATAATTCACGATGGTCCGTATACATTTGTAGAAATAAGATAGTAAAGCTGTTTATCTCACCCGAGTGCAGAACTGTGAATATTATTAGGGAAACCATCTGCACGTTATAAAAAGTAATGCAATATTGTAATATTCTATTATCTACTGATAGCAATAAAGTACCATTATTATAATTAATTTTTTTTAGACTTATAACAAAATCTTAGATATTACATATTATTAGATACCTACTCGTATTAATGAACTTTTTGTTACCGGGTTTGAATTCCGAGTTCCGAGTGATGCCTCGTAGATGAAATAATTAAGCTTTTCAATACCTTATTTGCCGCAACTTCTCTCGACCTTGTTGTGAAAGAACTCCTTTCGCCCATCCTGAATCTCAGTATAAATATGCATCGTCGATGTCCTCCACAGCCTAGCGGACCCGACATCACATTCTGTCGAATTTATCGCCCTTGGACATGACAACCTTCTCCTTTGTTGTTAATTATTTATTTTAATTTATATAATAGGCCTAAAGGTCTTCAAATTAATAAATAAATTAAATTAAATAGCTGAAAGTTGTAGTAGTCTTCCGATTCTAATTAAAAGCAATATCTGGAAATAATTGTACCTACATCACTGTAACAAGCTGACATCACATTGGACTAATTGTACCTACTAGTATTCTTTTAAGAAAACTGAACGACCTGGGTCTAACTGGGAATGGTCACAAAATTCTTAAGTCATACCTGACCGGTCGCACTCAAGCTGTTAGGATGAGTGAATTTAAAAGCTCTGCAGCGCCGATTACATACGGAGTCTCACAAAGATCCATCTTGAGTCCGTTGTTATTCATCGTTAAATGGTGCGCTCCGCGGGATAGTTCGCTGTTTACCTCGCAATGTCCGATATTCTGTCTATAATTCCCTAATAAAGCCACACATTGACTACTTGATTGAAATCTGGGGATCAGCAGCAAAGACTAACCTAAACTTATTGCAAATAGCACAAAATAAACTTATCAAAAGACTATTTAGCTATAATTATCTAACACCTACTATTAAACTATACAGTGAAACTAAATTAATGAATATCACTACAACCTATAAATACTATACCTGCTTACTAATACGAAAATACTATCTGAAGACATGCATATAAACATTACGTTCAAAACTAAACGTGACCATTATCAAAGAATGTAACTGAGAAATGCAGACAAATTAATTCTACATCATCCAAGAACAAATTATGGGAAAAAGCACATTACCTTTGAAAGTGCTAAAATATTCAACGAATTAAGTACCTAAAGCTATAAAGGAGACAAAATCTATGTACATGATATACCCATATAAAAAAATTACTTAAATTTTATCTTTCCAATCATAAGTAAATTATAACCTACTCTGTAATTAATAATGTTTACCTAATCTTCTATTAATAATTACTCAATAATTGGCATTACACACAATTTAAACTAAAAATATAAATCAATCAACAAAACATAAAATGCGTTCGCAAAAGTTTGACACATCTAGTGGTTGTAGATCTATGTAACTCGAGTCGCTCATTGTTCTATATGACGCTTCGCAAAATACTTGTACAGAAACAAGCAGTCGACTAGGTACTTACCTACTGTATTGTGTCGGTCTCGTCAGAATTATTTTATAACTACCCACTATTATTTTTCTTTTGGATAAAATGTATGGATGTGTTGATGTTGTGTAGCTTTGGCCAACAAAGTAAATCACTTATTTAGGGACCTACCCGTTTATAGTATGCTCGTCACCCAACTGTAAATTATACACATTAGCAATAATTAGTTCCAAGTTCTCATTTTAAGTGAATTATTGTAATTCTTATGAGAATAAAGTTTCTTAAACCATAAGGTATTGCATAGTGTAACTTAAGTATTTAATTTGTTGTAGCTGATTGCTTTAAATAATATTTTACTATACTGTGTATACTAATTGTAATTAACTGTTTCAGATTACTATAATCTCACTTTTTACTTATGGGCTAATTTTAACTCGACTGATTGTAGATTACCAACGTATTGTAGCAAACTATAAGTAGTTGTTTTCAACTGTTAATAATTGTAATCAATAAATATTAAATGAAGTTAACTATGACAATTTATAAATTATCCGCATTAATTGTATTCAACTGCAACTTTGCCACAATTAAGTAATTGTTATTTAGTCTAATAAATTGTAGTCATTCGAAAAACTAGACCCCGAAGTACCAATAGGACACTTACTTATGGTGGTATTCCTCCTAATGTCTGGAACAGAACTAGACTTATTGCCATAAATGGCACCACCTCTAAGATTATAAAAGCTAGCTTACTATTTTTATCAATGTCTTTTAACTATGTTGTTAGCGTACCTAATTCTAACTGTACGGTGATTATCTTAAAATTAACTATAGGAAGACTAACACCTCACTACAAACTGCTAAGACTAAATTACATTAGGCTTACCTAACGCAAGTTCATTATTTAACTAACTAACACAGTAGAAGAAGAGTAGGTAAAGCCTTTACCTATTCTTCATGTAGTTCCTCGTTGGAAATGGTTCCTATTAGGATCTAGGCATATCAGTTGATTGAAAACTACACTTTGTGCTCAAATTGAGAATAAAGTTAATAAAGCTTGTAAGTTTTATGACTCTTATGCAAACATGTGTGCGTACTCTTCTCTATACATAATAATTTCTGAGTAAGGGCTCGCCACGTCTGTCTGGAATAATTTTAATGATAAATACAACATATATAACAATATAATTTATAATATAACATAATATATAAATTCTAACGCTCTTCAATTAATAACGCCTCCATTGCAGGTGCTCGAAATTATGATCACATACGTTACAAATACTGAAGCAGCAAAGGTTGCTACGTGATCAACTCCTATCACACAATTATTATCATAACAAGTTCACTGTAATAGTTTAGCCAAACCTATATACATGTAGGTACCATACTGTTCCCGGTCAATTAGAGACATAAATGTGCGTAAATAACTTATATTCTTTGCGAAACGTCCGGATGTATGCGAGCTACGCTGCATAGAATGACAAAAAGCATTTAATAAGGACCTCTCAAACTCATATATTTGCTACTTTAGCTATATTGTATAAGAAAGCCATCAACCTTATGTCGTCTGAAAGTGCAAATATCAAGTAAAAGATTTTTACAAATTTACATAATTTAACGCTGTCAAATGTTTACTATCACCACCCCACGTTGTAAGCAACTACTAGTAGAACAAATTATCTGCTACTGAAACAATCATACTCAACTGCTGCTACTTTTGCATCGCTAAATAACTAATAGGTTTAGAGCACCGCGGCCCTGACTTAATAATTTAATGAAAACTACATAACATTGCATTTTACAGACATTCTTTCAATAAAGAAACTAAAATCGCACGTAGACCTTTTCGAAAACAATAATACTAGGAATGCGTCTATCGGTAACGGTATTGCATTCGCTCTTGCGGACAAATGGAGTTTTTAACGTTTTATAGTGCACTCTTAACTTGTAACAATAACTGTCTATTAACTGCACTCAACTTATTCAATTGTTTTTGACGGTAACTTTTAACTTAGTTTTGTGAATTGGAATTTTTCCAACTGTACTCTACTTTAATTGACATCTACTTATTTGAATTGATTTTCAAACAATTTATGAGCATAATACAAAAAGGTCATCTACTACTGATTGAAATTTACAAAATGAACTAATTACCTCTTAGAAAATTAGACTGAAGTTCATTTTTTTTCATATTTAATTAATAGCGCTCAAATAGTGCTCTACTTTTACGTATTGAGCTAAATTGAGATTTAATTGAATTCTGTTCGACTTGCTCTAATTCTGTTCGACTTGCTCTAATTCTGTTCGACTTGCTCTAATTCTGTTCGACTTGCTCTAATTCTGTTCGACTTGCTCTAATTCTGTTCGACTTGCTCTAATTATGTTCGACTTGCTCTAATTCTGTTCGATTTGCTCTAACTCTGTTCGACTTGCACTAATTCTGTTCGACTTGCTCTAACTCTGTTCGACTTGCTCTAACTCTGTTCGACTGTGCAAGACTTTAACTAAGTGTGCTTAGTTGTGCCCGACTTTTTTACTACTTGGGCACTGAGTTTGCTTAGCCCATGACGTTATACAACCACTATCTTATCATAATATTATACACTTGGCATACTTAGCCTGCACGTGACATAAATAGTCACTTAAACTGATTATAATATTGTACTCTTGGCATACTTAGCCTGCGGTCACATACATAGCCGCATAATCTAATTTTTGCACACTTGGCAATTGAACACACTTTCACAGGTTACTACTCAAAACTAAACGCAAGTGGTTTTCCAAGACAATGATTATTGCACACTTGGCAATTGAACACACTTGGTTACTGCTCAAAACTAAACGTAGGTAAATGGTTTTCCAAGAGAATGATTATTGCACACTTGGCAATTGAACACACTTGGTTACTGCTCAAAACTAAACGTAGGTAAATGGTTTTCCAAGAGAATGATTATTGCACACTTGGCAATTGAACACACTTGGTTACTACTCAAAACTAAACGCAAGTGGTTTACCAAGACAATGATTATTGCACACTTGGCAATTGAACACACTTGGTTACTGCTCAAAACTAAACGTAGGTAAATGGTTTTCCAAGACAATGATTATTGCACACTTGGCAATTGAACACACTTGGTTACTGCTCAAAACTAAACGTAGGTAAATGGTTTTCCAAGAGAATGATTATTGCACACTTGGCAATTGAACACACTTGGTTACTTACTGCTTATTTGGAAACTAAATGCAAAAGGATTTGCAAGACACTGCTACTATTATTTGCTATTGCAAGAACACTTTGTTAATGCACTTTTGGAAACTAAACGCAAATGGTTATCTAAGACACAGATTATTGCATATTTTGCAATGGATCAAACAATGGCAAATGATGTGATATCATAAAAATAAGATTTACTATTAATGATTCAAAGTTCTTGGCTACGCAACACTTTACGCAGGTGCTCATGAAATTCCAAACACATGGTGAAAACTTAGAACCACACGATCACCAGCAGTTACAAAAATCTTTCTGTCAGAGAGTAGCCCTGATCAGATCTTCTTGCAACCACCGACAATCGTACGGTGACACAATATGCCAACACGATTAGAGAGTTGCTCCAACCACGCATTAGCACATGTTTCCTGGATTAGCAATCAACACATGAAATACTGATTTTTTTTGTACAAAATGTTCTGAACATAGCCATTGCAAATCGAAAGGATTCATGTACAAACGGATCGTCTCGGTACAATACCGACCGCTTATCCATCAAATTCCATACGAAATGATTGGCTTGTGAATTAACTAAATGTCATGAATTTTTATATAAGAATTAAAAACATTCCATAAAAAGAGTTATCACGTCTGGATAGTCTCGGTTTATTACCGACCATTCGTGCGAACAGCTATTTAAATTGGAATACTTGCGGAAAGTACCCGCATTTAAATCAATTAAATTAATCATGACAATCTGGCCTAGAACTTTTTCAATATTTTTCTAAAATAATTACTAGGTAATTACTAGTCGTCATGAAATTTGATAGAAGAACAGGTATCTACCAGAAAACTTTTCCATAAAAAGCGTTATCACGTCTGGATAGTCTCGGTTTATTACCGACCATTCGTGCGAACAGCTATTTAAATTGGAATATTTGCGGAAGATACCCGCATTCAAATCAATTAAATCAGACTAGGCAGTCTGGCCAAGAACTTTATCAATATTTTTCAAAATAATTATGAGATAATTAACTAAAACATACCTGGGTTCATCACACTTCTGAAATATCGTGGATCACTATGCACTTGATATTAATTTAATTTTAGCAGTACTACTATAGCTTGAGACAACTTGCCAGTTTAACGCTCGGGACCGAAGTGGCTGCTTTACAGCTGGTGATTTTCCATCATAGCTCGTTGGCGGCAAATATCGCAACTACCACGCGATTGGACGTGCCCCTTATTGGCTAGCGTGTCTCGTCCAATCGTGTTTTACAAAAATGGTGTTGCCAGGCGTAATCAGTGTTACCAAACTAACTGAAGTAATACTTGACAATTTCAAAACAGATGACAGGTGGCTATAATTATTGACGTACCAAAAATCACGACAATAATATGAAAATCAGGTGAGTATTAGTTTATAAACACACTAAGACAATAAAAATAAACAAAATTAAATATGATTAAACGAATTTATCTTGGGCCGTCGTACACATTTGACCTCGCTGACCTCGCGATTTTTCGGTCGAGTGATTAGATTGTATAAATTTATTTTGGTAGAAAGCGCCATGGAAAGCGCAATAATTATCCAAAGATTTTGGTATCAATCGAAAGGATAAATCCTACACTTTTTTAGCATGTAATTATCTTGGGCAAGAACAATGTAGTTTTCAAATACAATCGTATGAAAAAATTAGTTAGCTGTATTTTTAGAGAAATCGCAAATTTGCAGCTTTTATTCTAGATTGTACTGCAATTGAGTAATAAGCATATATTGTGTTGTTAGATTCTAAATTTCAATAGCATTCTGATTGTATTTATTGTTTGGTTGTAGCTGTAGCAGTTGTCGTGCTATAAGCGTTTTTTCGAGACGAGGTAGCGCGTAGAATGCGCGCAGCGGTTTCCCGCGCCGGCGGAACGTTAGACACGCCATCGGTCGCGCGAGCGGGACGCTTGAGTGGGATCATTGTTTGATAGATATAATATTACTTTGAACATGTTTGACCGATCTCTACAAGTGTAAAATCGCCAGGACATGTTATTTGACTTAGTCACATCATTTATCTCGGTAGGTACGATTCTAATCCTAACATCCTATGGCCAAACACGCTTCAACATAAGGCCACCAATTTTATTCATGGAAGTCTCCTTCAGTCTAGAATTCCTTGTAAATGGAATCAGGGAGCCGCAAATAGAGTTTTATTATTGAAACAACAATCAACGCGACTCTGCGGAATAATAAAACTATAGCTACGCAGAATTCCTTTTCTCAAAACATGATTTAATCAGAATAAGAAACTATACGTAAGAATTTTGGGTACTAATAATTTTTTATTGAATTTGTGATTTGTTCTAAAAAAAAATATAATAAGCATTTTTTGGCTCATTTTCTGTAACTATTGAAACACTGGTACCTACATTATATCTGTGTTAAATTTCAGGCTGCCTGAGTATCTTATTATCTACCTAAGCCGGTACCAAATTTTGTGTCTTTTTTACCCAAACCTACTCTTTTTACAACCTTGTATCCTTCCCGCGCAGTCGGGTAAAAATAAAGTTGATCTACGAAGTTACGAACCTCATTAATTCAATACAAAATGTGTAAAACGAGTATTTCCGCTCATAACAAAGCTCTGCCTTTTACATCCATTCTGTTAATTAATTATTCCATTATGTAATGATTTTAATTAAATTCAGCTGATTTATAATCGTGCTCGTTGGCTTTGTTTAATTTCACTAATTAATAATGGTCGTGGGCGGTTCAGGGCGTTTTACCTAACTAATGGTACGGAGGGACTTGACTTAAATAAAATTAATAATTACATTATTATTTGAAAAAGTAGAAAAAATACTGTTGAAAACCCATACTTATGTCAAGATATTGAAATAAAAATAATAAAAAGCCATACTTTGAATCAATTATCATGGGATAGATTTGGGTGCGATGCGGGGCGGGCAGAAACTAATTTAATATAAAAAAGGACAAAGGTTGAGTTGATCCAACAAATTTGACATCATAGATACAATACAAAACAAAACCCCTACATCGTTTTAAAAGTATTAGAAGCAACCAGTCTCCGGTATATAATGGGAATTAATAAATAATGCTGGACAACCTACTATACTTATATAGAATGACAACAACGTATTATACGACTAGACCTCCCGAAATAAATATTTGTAGTTCATACAAACTTTTCTCACGAGGCGGGAATCGAACTGCAACCTCCTACGTCGCAAGCGGACCTTTGCCCACCGCACCACAGAAAGTCGTCGAAATAGTAGCATTTCCAGCAAACCACGAGTTCAATAAACCAAATAATAAATTAAATACATTGTATTCTGTAAGATATTTCACAATGCACTTATAAAATAAAATGGAGCACGCTGTATCGGCACGTATCACGGAAATAAAATCACCATGTAGGTACATGGTATGTCGCAACTGACAAGTGTGGTTTATTTTGAGGCTGTCTTGTCTTGTAAAAACCGCCTGTACTATTTTTTGTAAAATATAACTATAAAAAATACTGTTATGACTTTTAAGCAAGAAATGTCGCTGGACGTAAATTGTATTTAAAATCAAACATTTTATTATAGATATTACAAACGATGCATAAAAAAATGGTTACAATTAAATAGCAAAGCTCTTCTCTAAAGTTAAAAGCAATCAGTTCAAAACAAAACTTCAACAGTAATTAAATTCCCGACTATCTGAACAAATAAAATATGAGACGTTTTAGCGAATTGGCGAAGTTACTGCACTTAAATTCTTGCATTAGCTGTAAGCTACGAGATAGCTAATTACTGTAGAAGCGGCAAGGATGGCGCTGTAGCGAAAGATAAGCTGAGCTTTCGCTATTAACTACGGGTGCATTTTTGGAAATTCGAGGGCCGATA
This sequence comes from Eupithecia pulchellata, assembly GCA_963931895.1. NCBI lineage: Eukaryota > Metazoa > Arthropoda > Insecta > Lepidoptera > Geometridae > Eupithecia > Eupithecia pulchellata. The sequence continues at coordinate 12,305,915 of OZ007535.1, forward strand.
GCGGCGTTAGAATAGACCCCTTCAACTCGGCTGCGGCGTGGATGTCATAAGGAGCGACTACAAGTGCTTCCCTGTGTATGTTACAAGAAAGTATGCTTCTTATCTGCAGCTGTGGATTGCAGTATTGCATTTTCGTTGTTGTTCTTCCGTGATCCAAGTGCGATATGAAAAGTTTCACAAATGGGATGCAGCCTAATAAAATTATTCTGGAATAGCAGACCCCGGCTTCGCTCGGGTACCTCACACATATACTGTGCACATATCTTGCTACACACACAGACATACCTACACGTTGGATTACATTATTGAAGTTTTCATACAGATCCCTAACTTTTTAGAAAAAATTGTAAGCCTATTTTCATCAGCGATAATGAAGAATTCTAATCGTGAAAGATTTATTCAAATCGGTCCAGTAGTTTCGAAGCCTATTCAATCCTGACAAACAAATCTTTCCTCTTTATAAGAAGCGAAAGATTTATATAGTTTCGCTTCGATATATTACTATTTCGTTCAGCTTTGAGTGGAGCGCGGGCTACGCGACATTGTCTGGCTGAAAGTGCAGCAGCGGTGGAGACACTCTGAGCCTGTCTGTTCGCGTGTAATGGTCTGGCTCTACCTACACCTAGCTACCTTCTTTGTAATGGGGTGCCGCCACACGGCTGTGAACAAATGATGTACTTCCTTAGTCTGTGACGAGATTGTTTAATTCAAATATACTCAATATATTCACACACACAAGTCAAGACCTCTGTGGCGCGGTGGGCGAAGGTCCGCCTGCGACGCAGGAGGTTGCAGGTTCGATTCCCGCCTCGGGACAAATATTTGTTCGATCAGCAGATATTTGTTCAGGGTATTCTGGTCGTTTTCTATGTATAATAAAAAAATACCTATTTATATATGTTTTTATTATATTGTATTATGTAAATCAATCATCTAGTACCCTTAACACAAGCTCTGCTTACCTTGGGCCTAGATGATGCTGTGTGGATTGTCCGGCATTATTTATTTATTTATATTCTGTCTTCAGAGTATTGTTAGAGAGCACTTTGTCGAGCTAGCAAGGTGAATATGGCCAAGGTTTACAGCCGTATGGAGCCTCCATAATGGCGTTTGGAGGCAGACGTCAGCACAGCATTGCATTCCAATGTCATTGATGTGGCGCGAGAATTACTCGCAGATTGAATGTCATACGAATTCTGAAGGGTCTAATTCTGGAGTTCACTCTGTTTTGATTCAGTAGAAAGGGACAGAACGACGAATCCTTTCACAAGTCTTAAGTACCAGAATAGACATAAGTAGCAGTATCAGAGCCAAAGGACCTGATTAGAGCGAATCTATCTATGACCTACTTAGTGGACATTGTAGATCCGCAAACACAGTTCCTTAAGAGGATCTATGTGGCAACTGAGGTCTGTAAAATAGAGCAAAAAGGTTGCAGTTTCGATTCAGGCTCGGGATAAATGGAGTGCCTGTATATAATTGTTAGTAAAAATATATTTCTGACATTCTTCCTGGTTTGGAGGTGTTTTTCATTTCATAATAAAAATACTGTGTAAAAAACTTTAAGATACAAATAGCAAACTAGCTAGCTAACAGCATGTGTGAATTGTAATTTTTTTTATCACCATCTAATCTATTTTTGATGGACACTATTACGTTTGCCGATTTTAGCGTTCTCCGGCGAGCTGGTATGACGAACTGCGAAAGACTACAGGCAAGAATATGAGAAAAAAATACAAGAATTTATTAGTAAAAATAATATTTTACAGGTGCTGGATTGGCTGGATGGATAAAAGAGGACTTCCAAAGGCTGATGATGGCATCTATTATCTCATAAACTAGTGTATATTTTGTAAAACGAAGTATTTTTCTGAGATTTCTTTTATTTTTTTAGTCCCGTGCCAAGTCAGACATTCCAACTCAGGTAGTTGGAAGGTTTGATTCTAAAGTTCCGCTACCACCCCACGGATTTTAATAATTCACCCGTAGATAATAGCCAAAAACTCGGCTTACACGGTTCAAGAACCCTTCAGAAACAATAGTAAAAATAAATAGAAACATTATCCCTTGATCCCCAAACCCTGCATTTCCCTACGGAAGGCTAGGGATCGAAGAGACAATATCATCAGTCAAATCATACATGCAAGACTGCATCTCTAGCCAGGATCTAGGGGAGGAGAAATAACGAACGTAGAGCAAAGTATGAACAATAAGAAATTAAGATATCTATGATGAAGACGAACTTTTTTTGGAAAGGCGGTACGCTGTCTTGTTGCTTGTATTAATAACTAGATTGACTGCCAGTTAAAAAAGTGAATACCTACAACATGAAGGGAAGGAATGTTTTTAAAGTTTTCTTCCACTAATTTGAAATTCATACTTACCAATGCCGATGGTCGATGCCTACGATTTATAAGCTTTTACAGTTGGACAGTTGCATCAGTTGTATAATAATATGAAGATCAAAGGCTCTTTTACTCTACTTATCTAGTCAAAAAGTATGGCTTGAGCAAATTATTTGACTTGGTTATTTATTTTTATGTACTAAAGATGAGAAACTAAGGATAAAAACAAGAATTTGTCATGTTTTTAAGATTTCATATTTATTTTATTGCAATTATTATTGGGCATCTACATTTATTGGTACATTTGATAAACCTCTTAGTTTAAGTGAGTGTGCGAAAATCTTATACAAATAATAACTATTTAGCACTCTCAATGGAAGGGGCCTAAGTTGAACGCTTTTCAATCCCCTTGATTTATCCCATATTGGAGATCCACGCGCGAGTACGGAGATCTCATGCGGGATACAGGCTGACTGACAGACAGCGTGGGGTTTACAAATAGATGGTTCGAAGAGTTTCGGAAAGAAAATACTTTAAAGCCTTTTCCATTTCTAAAAAGTAGGGAAGGGACTCACTTTAGTTATGTAAACTAAATGCTAAGATTAACGCATATATTGTTTCAGAGAAACAGTTTGAATTTACGTGTGCGAAAGTTTTTAGGTTTATTCGTCCAAAACTATCCCAAAACCACAATGCACTTGTAAGAAAAGCGAATCAAGGAAGCTGTAGGTACCCCTTAGTGATAAGTTGACTTTATGCTAAGACGGAACATTTTTACATGGTGAAGCCACGCCTGGGCTTCGCAGAGGTCCAATGCTGATGTTATACATGTTATACCTACATATAAACCTTCCTCTTGAATCACTCATCGTCATCATTATGAAAAAATCGAAAATAAAAAGAAATATGTCTTTTTATAAAATAATAAATATATTATCTGAATAAACCGCATCAAAATCCGTTGCGAAGCATACATAGGGACAGACAGGGGGAAGCGACTTTGTTTTATAGTATTTAGGACAGCTTTATTTCTATAAGAATTCTATGAGTTCAACCTAGATCGTTTATAGATAAATATTTCACCGCGACTTGACTCAATTTAAAACCAACCAAATTTACTTTGAGGCTAACGGTTAAAGTTAATTTAACTTTACCGTTAATAAGCCGATATTAAAAGGTGATCAAATTACGTTAAAATAGGTTACACTATGTTAATTACAATACGATGTTAATTTTCAACTCTATCACAGACTCTGATGAATGATTATTAGAGAATATGGGTGTTATGAGTAGGTAGGTACCTATTATATAGGTACACAGCTCGTTATACTGGAAGGATCAGATTCAGATTCAATAACTTTATTTCTTTAGGCTTATAAAATAGGCACTTAGACAAGTAAAATTTCATAGAGATAATTATTATAAAAAAGAAATAATTTGTTATTGATTTCTCTTCACTTCAATTTTCTGAATCAATTCAATTTTTTGATCGGATCCCTTGTATAAAGAAGTTTAAAAAATCTATACCTACCTACCCATACGGCCCCTCATCACGTTAAAGACATCAAGATAAGATAAGATATAAATAAAATATAGGTATTAGAAAAAAGCATACAAGAAAGAAAGCATGGCTTAATAAATAAAACTATAGCTATAAACTAATACATTTTCATAAATCTGCTGTTGCTATGTAGGTACAATTAAATTAAAATATGCATGCCATTCTCTAATTATTTTGCACATCAATGTTTATTCATATATTGGTCAAACATAATGACTCAAAAATCACTATTTGTCACCTTTTTACACATGTTTTGCAAATAAATGACTTTTACTTTTTGCTTAATACAGATAATCTAATAATGATTGAGTAGAAATACTAAAAACCACATCATATGGTAAAGGGTCCCTAACTCAGCATGATGCAGTAGGCAATTTATTGTCAATAAAGCGCTGTTCAAATAAATAAATAATGCTGGACACAATCCACACAGCTTCATGTAACCCCAAGCTAACCAGAGATCCTGAAAACACCAGAACAGTATTAAGCCGATTAAAAATGAGTTTGAGGTACATTTTTAAGATGTGCTTATGTACTATCTCACTTTATGAAGATAGTTTAGGATATTTTTCTCAACACTGCCAAAATATTTCAACGAAATTATTTCCTCTCTCGCCGGTTTGCCAGCTCAGAGGGCTAATTACCCCATTCCGGTCCGCATTTGCATAGATTCACGTAATCAACCCAGTTATCACAATAAACTAGAATTGTTATTATCATGACGGTTCTCTGCCGTAACTAACTGTAATTTTGTTCTTGGACCATCAAATTCGCGAAAGTTACGACAAACTGCGTCCTAAAGTTTTGAAGATAACTATCGGGTTGTAACTTAGGTATGTGTCCTCGTTATATTCATACTGTGTGTGTACTTAATTTGTGCAGTTGAGCGGGAAAAATGGGGAACTGGAGATAAGAAAAAGGTCAAATATTTATACTACTATTATAGATGAAGTTTTTATTGCTTGTATCTTTGTGTAAGCCAAATTGTATGTGTATTGTTTATCACGTATTTTTCACCACAGCATTGCACCACACAAAAATAGGTAAAACAAAACATTGTAACGGCCGTAGGAAGTTGATGGAAGAAGGCTCAGAACCGCTATTCGTGATGTAGTTTGTGCTATGTTCAGCAATGGACGTATACGGGCTGATGTGATGATGATGACTCAGTGGAGCAAACCTCTGCGGTCGATCAGAGGTCTTACTCTTGAATGGTTTTCATCTTACTTGGAGAACCGTAAGCAATGTGTTGCCGTTAATGAACTAACTGAAAATAACGAATTGATAACAGTTACATCAGGCTACAAAATCAACAAAACTGGTGTACCGCAGGGTAGCATATTAGGACCCTTATTGTTCTTACTGTATATTAATGAAATAGTTGACGTGACAAACCATAGGTGCATCTTATTTGCTGACGACATTTCAGTAATTGTGACTTCCGATAAAAAAATGTTCAGCATTAATGACCATGAAATTGAAATTAATAATACAATAGATGAAATAATAGAGTGGCTTGACATGAATAATCTTAAAATAAATCTTGACAAATCGAAATATATACAATTTAATAAATCAAAACATGTAAAATATAATTTCAATCTTAATATAGCAAAGATAGATGAAGTCTCACATATAAAGTTTTTAGGTTTAATTATTGATGAAAATTTGGACTGGAAATTACATATAGATACAGTTAATAAAAAGATAAATAAATTTGTGTACGCTCTAAGTCAAATAAAAAATGTGACAAATGTAAAAACTGCAATAACATCTTTTCACGCTTATATAGAGTCTGCTCTTCGATATGGACTCGTAATGTGGGGCAATAGTACTGATAAGAACAGAGCGTTTACAGCACAAAAGAAATGTATAAGAGCGATATGTGGAATCCCGCCCGATGAGTCTTGCAAACCCTTGTTTAAGGAACTTGGCTTGTTACCTCTGCCATCGCTCTATATATATGAAGTAGCGAACTTTGTAAGAAATCACGGACATTTATTTCAAAAAGCATGCGACAAAAACCCTAGATTATGTAGAGATCCAAATAGGTTGATTCTTAAAGAAACACCTCATTCAGCAAAGTATAATAAAAGCTGTTTGACAATGTGTATACAAATATATAATAAGATACCAAAGGATCTTAAACTATTAAATAATTACTCATTTAAAATTAAATTGTTTAAATGGCTAAATGACAGGAATTTCTATGACATAAATGAATTTTTAAATCTTAAATTATAACGGTATTGATTTTCGTTTTTATTTTAATTTATTTAATTTATTATATATTGGTATTGTGTTATTTTTGAATTTTTATTGTTTTATTGTATTGTATTATTGCATGCTAGACTTTAGCCAGACATGAGCACATTATTGTATTATTCTCATACCACCTGTATACCATGTTTGATGCAAATAAATATATGAATCTATGAATCTATATGAATCTATGAATCGATGGAGCCCTATATCCCTGCAGGCCTGCCTGGCACACGCGATAACAATTTGGCACATGTCTAAATGGGTCACCGTTCCGCGTTAGTTACAGCCAGGCAGTACTTGGCTGCATGCGGCGACATCTATGGGGGAAATTATCTGTCTGTTTGGGTGAACAAAATAAAAGACAAAAACAAGTCTTGTTTAGTGTATGATACCTACAAATCTTTGAAAATCGGCATGAGAATAAACCTACCGAAAGGGTGCCAACGGACCCTGTAACGACAGAATACAAATACAAATCATTTATTGATAACGAAAGTTACATACTCGTACATACATATGGACTATGACTAAGCTTCCGCTGTCAGCGGGCTGTAGCTAGATTCAGATCCAGATTCAATAACTTTATTGTGTTAGGCTTACAAAATAAGCACTTCACATTATTGTGGGAACAAATTACTTCCGATAAAACTCAGGCCTTCCTATCTTCATTTATCTACCTATACAAAAAACAATTCCCAATTTACTATCAACCAAAACCAGCGCTATTTCCTATAGCAGTTCTGCGGTTGGCTTGCACGCTTGGAGACTTCAGAACTAAGCCCTTTGTGATTCGCATGCATACTATTTACTCTCGCGACTCACGCAAATGTACAGTGCACGTCAGAATTAAGTATGCCCCTTGTCTACAAAATATTTTTGACTGTAACTTGTCACAAATTTTCACATGCAAAAATGTATCACACCGCCGCTTAGGATCAAAACGGTTACCTAAAATTCCCTTCTGAAATTCCCAACAATAACAACTTTTGTGTCCCACATACAGGGGGTACTTAATTCTGACGCGCACTGTACCTACTCAAAGTCTGAAATTCTCTACAATAACATCTATTGTTTTGGTACTTATATGTGACGCGGACTGTACATTATCTTGCTTGCTAGTTAACAGGATGGAATTGGGAAGTATCTCTGCGATGAGTCTACCGCGTATAATATCACTAAGTCGTGGACTCATCACATCCAAAGCCTGTAGTCCACAGCTGGACACAAGAGATACCCACTCCTGATAAAAGGCTTTCTTGGATCTCCCAGCAGTATCAGCATCCTTCTGTGTTGTTATAAATAAATAAATAATGCTGGACAATCCACACAGCATCATCTAGCCCCAAGCTAAGCAGAGCTTGTGTTATGGGTAGGTACTAAATTACTGATATATCTATAGCAATATAATAAAAAGATTTATATTATTATATATAGAAACGACCAGAACACCCTGAACAAATATCTGCAGATCGTACAAATATTTGTCCCGAAGCGGGAATCGAACCCGCAACCTCCTGCGTCGCAGGCGGACCTTCGCCCACCGCAACACAGAGGTCTAATAAAATTTAATACCATATTGTTTTCGTAAGATGATGTGATGTGATAGCGACGTGACACGATCTCTGTCCTCACTGAAAATCTGCGCTGGGTGGGTCTGGTGTGTGCATCAAGCTTGTCGCATCCAGCATCTGCCAGCAGTCTTTCGATGATCGTCATCCCACCTGGCAGGAGGGCTTCCTACACTACGTTTACCTAAACTAAGTTTACATAAACTTTTCCCCTAGTTTATTTAACATAGTTACTGTACTAGGCAGCAAGGCTACTGTATATAGTTCGTTTTCATAAGGTTAATACTTTCTTTCATTTCTTCTATTCTTTCTTTCTTTGGAAAGGAAAGATAATGGTGAAGTCTTTTCAGGAAAATAACCATCTTCTTGGCCGAATTCGACTTGCAGTTTATGGAAGGGAATGGAGGCCTTTGCCAATCAGTGCTTTGCCGTAGATTATTTATAATATGTATTTTAATTTGAGACATTTTTTTTTTCAATTTTGAATCGACAAATTATTTTATTAGATTTTCAATGAATTTTATGGTATTGTTTGACCATTGTAGGTATATAACTTATTTGAAAGTGTATTTTATGTGTAAAACTAATTTATTATTATAAATTTTTTATGACAGGTACATAATTAAAAACTTGATTACCTAACTTTAATAAATATTACAACATTTGGTAAACATTTGAATAAACAAAACCTCGAGTTTAAATGTATTCACTTTATTGAAATTTCACTACTTCACACACTTCTAACAAAATTGTCATTTTTAATTGTAAATGTCATAATAATTTAGTATTTAATTATTAATAGTTAAGTTTAATAAATAATGCTGGACAATCCGCACAGGTAACAAAAAACTATATGTTTTTTGCTGTGAGGATTGTCCATATCATACAAAAACTATAAAATTATGGTAAACTAGAGCCTCGTACAGTTTCGGCAGCTCAGGCTTGACTTTATGTCAAAAAATTTAACCATTCTACGAACTCAGAAAAGTGTGTGAATAAATTTATCAATGGAGCCTTTTATGAACAAAATGAACAAAACAACATTACAACTAAAATATCTTAACATGATCCTTTCTCGAAATATCATAGCAAACTGCTACGCCACATTAATAAATCATTCTCTTTACATTATTTCCCAAAGGAAATTTAAAAGGCTTATATCCTTAGACAGTAAAATCGAATACATAATCCAAATAACCGTTTTTGGCTTCTTCTAATACTTGTATATGGCAATGAGAATACAAAATATGTAACAAATTAAACATTACTTTAAATTATTTCATCATCGTTTACAATTGTGATGATGAGTCTAAAACTACTAAAATTTCAATTGCAATAGTTTAGAGAAAATAATTTTAGAAATATTTAAAACCACGAAATATTACAATGAAAATAGTCAGCCTTAAATTTTAAAATAGATATGTAGAAAACACATTTTTGCTAATATATTACTTATCTAAATGCTAACAAAAACTAGTTAATTGAGAAATGCTAGAAAAAAAGCACCTTAGCGCGTTTGACAACTGCGATTAAGACAAACCGACAACAATCGCAAGGAATTCAAAATTATTGTTTTTGTATTTTCCGCGTTCTACTTAATCTCGCTTGTAACTCTTCTTGCGAGCATTGTAAGCCATTTGCTATGAACCCGTGTTGAAACTAACTTCGAATCAATTGCAGTTTTTGAGTCCATTAGATGTAAAAGTTTTATAACTAAAATATGACTGCATGTTGATTTTAGTTACAAATCTTTTACTTATAATAAATAATCCTGGACGATTCAATAGAACGCAGAATACAAAACAATTTGTTTTGATAACACAACGCGGTAGGATTTGATCAGCCTTTAGGAGGCCACGCACGTCTCATCTCGAACGTAAGTTAAATACGAACATTCCGATAGATTTCCAAAACTATATCAACTGTCACATTAGGGCCGAATCCAGTCATCAGGTCTGCTGTCCCCTCATAGCTCATTTAGAACATCCACCAGGACCTTAGCTTTGCGTGTGGAGCGCCTACCCTTCCCCTGCGGGGTCTTGTTATCTTGTGGGGTCTTCTTATTCTCTTGCGGGGTCTTCTTATTCTCTTGCGGGGTCTTCTTATTCACTTGAGTGGTATTTTTAGTCTCAGAGGTCTTCGCCACCTGAGGGGTCGCCATACTTTTGCGTCGGGATCTTGTCATCATTGGGCTGTGGTGGGGGATGTCTATAGCCTCCTGGAAAGAGATATAGTTTGATTTATTTTATGTACTCTAGGCTGGATTGAGTACTACACGGTACGTACCGACGACCAACGGTCCGTTTGAGTACGGAGCATTCGGTCTGTCGGCGTTTAGCGCTTCACGAACCAACGCACGGCCGGATAAGTGTCGTCGCAGAAATGACTTCTTGTCGTTTCTGCGTCCGCACACCACTAAAGGCGTCGAATAGATGCCTAGCGCTTCCCGATACGACGGACGTACGGAGCCCGGACGTCGTACGGTTCGCTACTAAATGTGGCTACTAAACGCGGCTACTAAACGTGGGAGTTGATTTCTATACCATAGCCCCGCACGACTAAAGATGTCAATATTATAACAATAATAACAATAATTAATAATTAATTAATTAATTATATAACATTTATTCATGTTATTCTACGACATCTGCACGGACCGTCCCAGTAGCTCTAAATTGAGCCAAAGATGTTAGAGCATTGGCATGAAATCAAGGAGGCGTATGCACAGCAGTCACTAAGGGCTGAGCCTAGTCCGCACGACAGACATTATGAACATCTTGAATATGTTCTAACTAACACATCTTACATAGAACGATATAACAATAGCCAAACAAAAACAGACTATTTCAATTCATTAATTTTGGCCCATAATAATCATCAAAATCACCTTCCTGTGGGATTTTACAACTCAAAATTATTTCGCAAATTAACGCTTAATTAACCAAAGATGGTTGATAAATCACCTGTCGGGTCAGTCTCGGGGATGTTTTCAAATTCTTCTTCTCTTCTTTCTCAGTTTCCATAGACAACAGTCCGCTTTCAACATTCGCCACAGGTGGCGCCCCCTGCTCCTTGTCCACAGGTGTAGGCAAATCACTTTCTATTGGTTGGTCGTCCGATGACGTGTTTAAATCGGTACCCGATTGGTCGAAGAGAACCACCTTGATGGATTTCTTGGCGGATATATTTGTTGACGCCGTTGCTTTCTTGAGAATGCTGCGGCCCGGTGTGGCGTTTGTGTTGGTGGGTGAAGGCGTTAGCTGTAAAATATGTGATTGTACAATTTACATATTATTAATATTTAATAGACTTCCCACAATGTCCAAGCCCATACCTGGCTGCGCGCCCCTAGCGTCGGAGACAATGAACGGATAAGACATGGAAGCATTCCTTGCGCTAGAAAATGCCCCAACGCAAAGTGTGCTGTGATAATGACATGTGTGTGTGTAGAAAATGACATATGCGACCTACACGATAAACAACAATTTAATCTCAAACATCAAGAGAATAAAATCTATTTTTACTGAGATAACAAATTGCTGCAAAATCATTATCCCGAGATAACAAATTGCTGCAAAATCAGCGAAGTAGTTTTGACAAGTAGGTTTGTTTGCAATGTTGTGTCAAGTTTGCGGACGTATTTTCCTTGAAGGAATGCACATGTTTTATCTGTTCACTCGACGGAGGTCGGACGAGGCGAGGTTATCCAAGAACTTTAGGCGTTTTTGTAATATAATGTTATCTTGTTAAAATGATTTGCTTACCGGTAGTGGTGATATCCCGTCGTATTCTGCGTTCTTGCCCAGCACTGAAGCGCGCAGCATGGCGAACGATGCAGAGTTCTGAAACACACATCCACAATCATACCGACCCGCGACGGACACATCCAACAGAGTACCCAGGTTGTCTATAAAGATAAATAATTAAGTCAGCTCTGGTAGTAATAGGTGAGCCATATCTAGAGAAAATAATAAATAAATAATGCCGGACAATCCACGCAGCATCATCTAACCCCAAACTAAGCAGAGCTTTTGTTATGGGTACTAGATGACTGATATACATAGATAGATATTTTTTATTAAACATAGAAAACGACCAGAACACCCTGATCTGCGGATCGTACAAATATTTGTCCCGAGGCGGGGATCGAACCCGAAACCTCCTGCGTCGCAGGCGGACCTTCGGCCACCGCGCCACTGAGATCGTCTGTGGAAACCTGAGAACTTCTCGAAATTTTGGTTAAAAGTGCCTTAAAACCTGACATCGTATACGTTAGGTTAAATAAGATACATGAGTTCTCAACTGCTCCAATAGGTAGGTCATAATAAATGGGTTATTCCCGCTCGTCCCCTCGCTTCGTCCCCTGAGGGGACGAACGGGAAGGAAACTTCCCGCTGGCCCCGATGGGGACGAACGGGAAGTTTACTTCCCGTTGGTCCCCTCAGGGGATATTATGCGGATATTTTTGAATAAAATCAGAACATATTTAGTAATCAACTTGAAACATAAAACATAAATATTAATTACTAGGTATAATATTACATTAACTTTTAAAAGAATATCTTTAAGTTATCTTAAGGAATTTTAATTTTAATTTTGAACAATTTAAATCAAGTTGTTATTGTTTTTATTTTACAATAATAGTATAAGATAATCAACATATAAAAATACCGAAATGGTTAACACACTAGATGCACAGTACACATATGACCAGTATCGAAACTAAGCCTAGTTGATGAAATAAATACCTACGCTCCATTATAGCAATAGGGTTGTAACTTTACGGGGCGGCGGCGCGCGCAAACACTGCAGCGCAGGTGGCGCGTGGGCAACGCTCATGGGCGGCTGCAAACCGTACCGTGTTTCAATATACGAAAATGCGTGTGATTCCTACCTAGTAATTAAAAAACATTTCTTAATATGTTTATTCTTAATTATTACAAATGATTCAAATAAAAGTACTTGCGTCTACTACGACACGTCGAAATTCTTTATTACCTATAGGAATTTTTGTATAAAATATTCTCATTCTACCTATCGACTTTAAACAACCTTTAAACCGCCTTCATTCTGGATTTTCAAATAAATTCAAGAATTCATTATGATCAATTACACGGACTCATTATTCGATAACAAAAATAATGATAGTACATTTTTGTTACTAATGCAGGAAGTTTAAAATACGAAAGCTCCGGTTTCGATGAAACTGAGTTACACAGCTGTATACAACGCAAAATAATCGAGCATTTTTCAAAAAACTAAATTACGCATGGCCGCTCATCGCGACGCGACAATCGCTACTGACAGCACTGCGAAAACCCCTTAGAGCTCTCGTAGATGCGCATGCTTGTGTGAGTGAGCCGTTTCGAGCGTTTGTAGGTAGTTTCCACACTGTCTATATGTACACTGTGCTAGATGTGACTATAAAACAAAAAGCTTTATATAATACGAGGTATTTCTATGTTTGTTTGTATGCTGTCTATGTTTGTGAACTTTCTTATCTATCTGATATACAACTGGTATCAGTATGGGCATAGATGTAGAGTAAATAATAGATAGATAGATAGATTAGGTAGTCTCCCGCTCCGCCATAGCTGAACTCTACGAAGATAAATACCTACCTACCTGCAGTGGTAGTAGGTATGTATAGGTTACCCGGATAAGGAAATAAAAAAGGAAAAAAAAAAATAAAAAAAATAGGATAATTAAAATAGGAATTTTTAATTTTCTCCCCCTCACAACTGATCACCATTGGGGTCTGAAACCTCCCCCTTCGGCTTAGTACACATATTTTGTTACACCTTGTATAAGCTTTTTGTTTTTACTTAGTAATATTCACTTCTAGTGTGTAAAGCATTTTGGTACCAATTCTAAAAGGGGGACGAACGGGAAGTTTACTTCCCACTCGTCCCCACGTATATGAATGTGGGGACGAGCGGGAAGTAAACTTCCCGCTGGTCCCCTCAGGGGACGAAGCGAGGGGACGAGCGGGAATAACCCTAATAAATTAGGTGTTATTACGTAATAATAATATTGATATGAACAATAATAGTAATATTTATATTTTTATAATCATAATATTAATACGAAGTTAGATCAAGGGTCAGATCCAAAAGGCAGTACTCCTGGACTCTGCACGTATCGTCAGGAAGTTCCTCTCTCTGCAGCCCTAGTCACCGGCCGCTTGAGCCTAGCTTCGTGCTCGATGATCCACCGTTTTGATATATTTTTTACTGTAGAGTTGTTTTATAATAATTTTATTGTATTTTCTATATTTTCTATCATATTAATGTATTTTTAAAATAATAATTAATCAAAAAGTGGAGACCGCTCTTCGAGTTTATAACCCCTACGGCCAGGGGATGCCACCCAGGCGCCGTTGAAAGCGTCCCTAGAGCTTTCAACGGCCGGGAAGATGTTCACGCTGATCGATTTCCGAACGCGTGAACCTGATATTGACAGATTCATGTTTTTCAACGAAGTCGAGATGACTACTGCACCAATCACGCGCCGGCGCAGAGAGCCTACCATGCGTTCGATACATCACGTCATGTTCGTATGCAGCCAATAGCAGACCGCTGGCAAGACGCGTCGTCGGCAAGCACCAATCACACGGGCCCCACGTCACTTTTGTATCCGAAAACGGTTCAACGATGCAGTCACGCAGACAGTACAGAGAGAACAAATAACCATAAGATCGCTAAGACGTCCCTCCCAAAGTTTCATAGTAAAAAGTTCTAAAAACACTTGTAATTCTTCCATAATGAAACCCAGTCAAAACCAAATCTATTTCATTTAAAGTTTTGTTCCCTAACACTGAACAAAAAGTGGCGCTTTCAACGGCGCCAGGGGATGCCACCCAGGCCACCCATGCCAGATGCAGGCCAGCATCTGAGAGACAGCTGATAGGATGTGCCGACACGAGCCGTGACGTCATCTGCAGCTGTGGGCTACACTGACGATGAGTACCTTAGAAGCAGACTTGTTAGCCTCGCTAGACAGCACAGCCTTCAGTAAGGTAGGCATCTTGGTCCGCGGGGTGGCGGGCGCGGGGGAACGTATCGGTGACGTCACGCAGAAGAATCCCGCCTCGAAGGACTTCTCCGCGGGGGGGGCGGGAGGGGGGAGCTGCTCCTTCTTGGCTTTGCGAGCCGCTGGGAACACAATAACATAAATAAATAAATAATAAATAATGCTGGACAATCCACACAGCATCATCTAGCCCCAAGCTAAGCAGAGCTTGTTTTATGGGTACTGATATACATAATACAATATTATTAAATAGATAGATATTTTTTATTATACATAGAAAACGACCAGAACCCCTGAACAAATATCTGCAGATCTTACAAATATTTATCCCGAGGCGGGAATCGAACCCGCAACCTCCTGCGTCGCAGGCGGACCTTCGCCCACCGCGCCACAGTGGTCGTCTAAGATAAATAAGTACAGTACAATTCTAAATGATTTAATGTACAAGGCAAAATGGGACATTAAAAAGCATAAGTACAATAGGCAATCTTATGGCTTAATAATTAAGTATTTTTTTTCGATGTTGATAACCTTTTACATTATGCTAGTAATTGGCTAATTTTGAGTTTACGACCTGCAGAAGCTTACGATGCGTAAAATTGTTGCAAAGACCGATCTCAATACTATTACTCTTCAGCATTCTCACAAAAAAACAACCTTTTTAAGGTCTCATAATTTCTGATTCTTTGCAGTGTGCTTGAACCGTTTACAGTATGATATGAACAGTAAGACACTGCACTTCCAATCAAAAGTAAAGAAGTGACTTGAAATATAGGTCCTGCTTTTGTTATAACTTTACAGTATCTTCGCAGGCTCGCTTCGTAGGCGTGGGCGTGTGGTGCCGGCATAGAATGTCACCACCCCAACTCTTCCCGAGGGTGTCGTAAGAGGCGACTAAGGGAGACACACCGGGGGGTGGGGAGTAGCCCTCTGCAGAACAACTCCACCGAACTGCGATGGAGACCCAGCGTGGAGATTATGGGCAATAACCCCCAAATGATAAATATTACCATCTATGGCGCTCATTAGGGGAGGCCTTGTCCAGCAGTGGACTATTATAGACTGATGTTGTGTTGCAGTATCTTCGTAGGCTGCGCCGTGTGATCTCATGTGGATCAGTAACTAGACCTACCAGCAATCATCTCCTTGATCCTGCTGGCCCCGCTCGAGGGCTTGGCCTTGGCTGCCTTCACCGCTTTCCTCTTCACCGCCGCCACCACGTGCTCCTCCGTCCAGTTGCGAGCTCGGAGCTCCTCCAGCTTCTTGAAGCGGATGTCTACATTCTCTATCTGGACAGAAATATTACTTAATTATGTGGTATTAACTATGTATAAAAAGAGCATAACAATATAGTTAAGTAAGTAAGTCGTCTGGCTATGTTCAGCAGTCAGTGGAATGGCATAGCCATAATCAACTCGCTTAGAAAGCGGATTGGCGATCCCACTGTAGGTGTTAGAAGTACACAGAAGGAAACTGATGGCCTTCTCCTCTCGGGTTCCCTTAGTTTTGCGATATCGACTGAGTCAAGGGGTTCTGACCATGGTATAATGAGGTGATACAATACCTGCATGAACACCATGTCCCAGAAGCCGTGCAGGTCCGCCGGCGTGACGAGCGCGGCGCCGGGCTCCGGCCGCGCGCAGCGCTCCACCAGCCCCGCGAACTGCTGCAGCTTCTGAGACATCAGCAGTCGGCACTGACCCACGGCGGCTAGTATGCTTTCCTGGAATGTAGAGGATAGAGATTAATGCTGATTGATATTATATTATTATGTATAATTTATATACGTAAGAAGATTAAATTAAATCGTTTATTTTTATGCACACACTTTTATAACTTTATCTCTCTCTCCCAATAAGGTTTGCTAGAAGAGAATTCTTTTTAGGGTTACATTTAGATGTAAAATAATGGCGATCGCATTCGCATTTTATGGTACATTGTATACAGGGTGGAATTTTGTAATGCCACCCGGAGGGAAAGTACTCTTAATACTGTAGATAGAAAATTATACTCAAAGAAAACATTCCTTTAATTTTGAAAAGAAAGAAAACTGCATTCAAAGATTTTCGAAAATTCGCTTGCCACACCCGGGAATCGAACCGACTAACATCTGTAAAAATTACACCCTGTACTTTTATTGCATAGATCGTTAGGGTCAATAATAAGGATGAAATCTTTCAAACAAACTTAATTAATTAAATGAAAGGAAAACCATGAAATCTTAAATTATTTTAATTATTTACAATAAAAAGTCAACTAACTAATTAGTTGCTCGAAATGGGCTCCATTTTCTAGGATACACAAATTTATTCTTCTAACGAATACATTTCTAGTAACTTTTAATAACGTGTTGTGGTGAATATTATAAATCGTATTCTGAACTTCAACTCTCAACTCGTTTACATTCGCATAAGATTTCATGTAAATTAGATTTTTTGCACAAAAAAACAACTAAAGGGGTGAGATCTGGTGATCTCGCAGGCCATCTGATTGTGCCCTTGGTACCAATCCAGGTATTAAAATGGTTATTAATGTAGGCAGTAGTGATTCTGCTGTTATGGGCTGGAGCACCATCTTGCTTTAGAATTATTTGGTTTCGCTCTGCCTCGGGGAAACCATTTAACTAATTTCTTAAGAGATCCAGTATTTCAAGATACTTGACAGTGTTTAAATGACCTTGGTAAACGTGGACTCTAAATATTAATTCGTCATTTTTAATGGATAAATGACGACAATGATAATTATTAATTACTGACACAAGTAAACAGATGGATCTTTAAGTTAAAGTGCTTAACTTGACCCATTCAATTTATAATTTAAGATTTCATGGTTTTCCTTTCATTTAATTTATTAAGTTTGTTAGAGAGATTTCATCCTTATTATTGACCCTAACGATCTATGCAATTAAAGTACAGGGTGTAATTTTTACAGATTTTAGTCGGTTCGAATCCCGGGTGTGGCAAGCGAATTTTCGAAAATCTTTGAATGCAGTTTTCTTTCTTTTCAAAATTAAAGGAATGTTTTCTTTGAGTACAATTTTCTATCTACAGTATTAAGAGTACTTTCCCTCCAGGTGGCATTACAAAATTCCACCCTGTATATCTCGGGATACTAATTCTTTATTGTAATAAAGAATTAGGAACGCCGGGAGCACAGTGTACGTCAATTATAGACGCGACAAAGGCACTGCCAAACACGCGGGTTGTCGACTGTTTCAATTCTATTGGATCAGGGACCGCATCACTGATGATGTGACGTGAACTGAATGTGTTGAACCTTTAATGTTCTGGTAGGTTCCTTAAGTGGGCTAGTTAGATATTCGCAGGCTGAGTTAGTGGGCTCGACACCCATCAAAGCCTGTCTGTGGTTGTCCGACAGTGTTGTATTGTTTACCTGGATGGAGTCCGGCAGCGCTGCCTGCTCCAGCACCCTGTCCCACAGCTCGCACGTCTCCGTCATGCGATTGATCTCCGAGGCCAGCTGGCGGCGGAAGTGGTCTATGTTGTCCACGTCTGATGTGTCTACATCCAGTAAACCTAACGATGCAAGATGTTAGAAATAATGAAAACCAGCTTGTGCAGTGGGTTCGCACGCGTTTTTCCGGGGTATGATGTGATCAGTGTCATTCATAAACTCTTTCTAAAATTGACTAGACTTTGAAGTTCGTTTTTCCGGGGAAAGATGCTGTGATCAGTGTCATTCATAAACTCTTTCTAAAATTGACTAGACTTTGAAGTACACTAGCAAGGACTAAAGCTCAATTCACACTGTCACACGGCAGCGACCGGCAAGGACTCGCCGAGCACATTCAGTGTTCAACTGCTGTCAAATAATTTTAATGTTTAGATGCAGACATAGACCAGTAGGTATCATTTAAATCGCTCGCAAAGGTCACGCGGCGAATTGAACTTTTGATATAAATGTATCAGCTTGTGCAGCCTGTGTTTTAATAATAATGACAGTAAAAATGTCCTTAGCTGAACCATGACTTCATCAACTCCTACTGTTGACTAAAAAAAAAATTGAACCTGGTCCCCCTTTTTTAATTTTTTTGTCCTACCTATAAAACTCTCATTGCCCACAAAGCATATTTTCTCTAGCAGATCTAGAACATTATGTACCTGTGATGCGAGTGATGCGACTCGTGTACACTTAGGTAGATAGATACATTTATCATAATCACTGCCGATTATGATAAATGTATCTATCTACCTAAGAGTTGACCGCGCGCCAAAAATAAACACATACCTTCATCTAACTTTTTCTTCATTTCCCTCCTTGCATTATCTTTCCCCCGAGACATAGTAACACATGGACTGATCCGTTTAGCCTCTTCAATGATTTGCTCAGGGGTCCTCACCATATTGTTTGGGGACTTCAGAGGTCTCAGCCGCTCCTCTGATGAACTTTCACTCTTAGGCACTTGATTTTTAGGTGTAATTTGCTCTAAAGCAGATGGCATGGACTTTCTAGGTGTTTTTGATACAAGGATTGGAGAGTCAGGATTTCTTAGAGATTGTCTAGTGCGTCTTTGGTTCAAGGATTTATCAGTATTGGAAAGTATAGGAGAGCCTTCAGATTCAGTGCTTGTAAATTGTAGCTGGATTGTGGGCAATGGTTTTTGATCCCTCGGTGCAACAGATAAGTCAGTCTCACTGCTAGATGAGCTTTGTAAGGCCTTTTGAAGTGACATGGATGAATCTGTTTTGCTGCTAGAAGAGCTTCGGAATGTTTTTTGAAAGGGCATGTTTGATACAGGCTCGCTGCCAGATGAGCTATGGAATGTCTTTTGAAGAGGCATGGATGAGTCCGTGTCACTGCTAGAAGTGCTTTGTAAGGATTTTTGAAGAGGCATGGATGAGTCAGTCTCTCCGCTAGAAGAACTTTGGAATGTCTTTGCAGGAACTCTAAACATGGTCTTAATATTATTTTTAGCATTTTTTTTATCTCCCATAGCTTTTTTTTGTACATTATGGGTATCAAGTGTTTTGATCTGGGCCCTAGATCTAGTGGGCCTTACTTCTTTGATGGGAACAGGTTTGTCCTTTTTCTTTGGCTGGACTGGATCAAAGGTAAATGCTACCTTGCTCTTTGTCAGTTTCAGTGGTAAAAGGTTCACAAATGGCACTTTAGGGTTATTTTTGAGCTCTGGTGGTTTAAAGGTAGCATTCTTAGGAGCAAAAGAATGACACAAAGTCTTTTCTGGTTTAGTGTTACGCGCTGTTTGTGACCTAGTCACGCGGCCTGACGAGGACGGCCTGGCTGGGGGCGGAGGCACATACTTGAGGGATGTGTGCGGCACCCCAGCCAGGAATGGCTTCTTCTTTTTTGCAGCTGCCTCTTTTTTCTTGTTCTCTTTCTCCTCTTTCCATCTCTCCAACTGCTGTAGCCTGTGCGCCAACTTTTGTTGGGCCTCCGACACAGGGGCTGGACTGGCAGATCTTGAGAGATTTCTTATACTGTCAAAGATATTAAATCTATTGCTTTTACGGCTTTTTAGCTTGCTCTCCAGCCTTTTTTGTACCTAAAAACAGTGTTCATATTATATCAATTACAGTGTATTAAATATTATTTTGTAATGCGCTTAATATAGCAGTAGGAACTTACGCCGCCAGCCACGCTTTCGAACTGCGCTGGCTTGAGCTTATGCTTCTTCTCATGCTGCTTCAATAACCGCCCGAAATCAAAACTCCGTCTCTCTGAAAACAATTGTATGGGATTTCTTGCTAGATCTGACAAAGCACGTAAACATCGCATGGATTTTTTTCCTGGAGCTTTACTGTATTAATTATTATTAACCAGTCATTAAATTTGGCTACATACCCATCGGCAAACCTGAAAAATAAGAAAAGAAATAAAGATGAAAAGCAAAACGCAACTGAACACAAACAAACCCGATTTTAAAATTTGTAACTGTCAAAAATAGTGATGTTCATTTATCTAATCACAAAAAACTACGAGCGTTACGCTACGCTAACTACGCCGCCGCCACG
This sequence comes from Eupithecia pulchellata, assembly GCA_963931895.1. Taxonomy (NCBI): domain Eukaryota; kingdom Metazoa; phylum Arthropoda; class Insecta; order Lepidoptera; family Geometridae; genus Eupithecia; species Eupithecia pulchellata. The sequence goes on from OZ007535.1 coordinate 12,326,679, forward strand.
ACGAGGATGCCGCACTATGTTATAATAATTAACTGTATGACTTGTTTACTTAAGTGCTTATTTTGTAATATAAAGAAAAAAATTTTTGAAATCTGAATTAAAAACATCCAAAATTCCGTTTTATATTATATTCGTTTATTAAATATTTAGGACAGTAAGTATCCAGTCGCCCCGCGACCGACATCGCTGCAACGCGATGGAAACCTAGGGGAACATAAAAACAAAAGGTACGTGATAAATTCTTTAATATAACAAATATGTGTATTTTATGTCGTTAACATCAATAATTAATTCATTTCATTTCATTTCATCTGAGGCAAAGCAGCCAGCATCTTAGGTACACTTTCAATAGGTATCGATATGGATCAGTAAAGCTACCTGTAGTTTGTGTGCAACAATCGACAGCTAGCTCAATTGTTTCAATTGTAAATACTAGTTCTAATTTGGTTGTCTAACTGTATTTTTTTTTTTGTTTTAGGATTTACCCTCATTTTATAAAGTGTTATTAATTACGTTATTAGTGTTTTAGAGGAATCTTTTGTTTAGTTCCAATCACATGATTTTTACGACTCGATTCGATTACTGTAGGATTTTTTGGTGGCAGATCATTTGACTACCATTTTACACTCTGAAGATGCGTTTGTCTTTGTTGATCTCACTGGCCTATCAATCTGGTCTGTAACAATACTAATTAGTTTACCAATAACGCAAGAAAGGTAATTTGAGCTTGTAGCTACCATTTCCTGAGTAGCTTAGGGCTTTCTGAGTCAAGATAGAGAACATCTCTTCCTTTCTATACTAGAGAGTTAAGCCCATAATGTAGAAAACACACCAACCAGTGTAATTAAACAACCTTACTAAGAAGGAGTCCTTTCCCAGAAGAAACATATTCACTTGGGATTAGAAGACTTTTAAATTATTGAGGAATGACTTTTTCGTTATGGCAATATGTGTCATTATCATTACATTGTATGAAATTAATACCTAATGACCTGACTTCTTTGATAAATGAATACATATAAAGACGCAGTTGGTGTTTTGGGTAGCCTGGTGAAATTATAGTCGTTGGAAAGGGTTCTGTTACCATAGAGATATAGACCCCTTCTGTCTTTGGTTCTGTCAAAATGACACTGACAACTGAAGTGGAGCCTCCCCGTATCTGGCAATCATGATAGAGCGACAGAAAAAATATGGCGCTCGAGGCATGACACCGGGTCTTGGGAAGAAACCACAATTTTACAGTTGTTCTATTGAGTTTTGGTCTATACTCCCTCTAATCTGGGCCAGCTAGTATCGGCGAGCCTAAATCAGAAGTGGGATGTAACCCATGCCTTCACGCCCATGGTTTTCCAAAAAGAGTATTCTTGGAAAAGGAAAAGGTTTCACATCAAAATGGCGTCCAATGGCTAGCTAATCGGAAATGAACCGGGACGCGGCAAAAAGGATAATTCTGCGCCGTTAAACGTACAGGAAATATCAAGATTCCTAGTATCCTGTGGTAATAGCAAGCGCTATGGATTTTCAGTTCTGCAAGGGTTTGTATGTGATGGTGGTAAGGTCTGATCGTTCCACATTAAAATTATTGGTTTTGTTAACGCTCAATTGATTTGTACATACCAAGGTACTAAAGGTAGCATGTTAACTTTGCAAGCAGTTCAAGTTAATTAATTTGATGTGACCATACCTACATTTAATTAACCCAAACTGAAGAAAAATCTTAGAAAGAAACTAAACTTTCTTGGTTCAACAAAGTCACAAGTAGGTGATTGATCAAATCTGTTCAATGTGACCCTATGAGTCATAGCTGGTGATAATGTGTCCCAAAGTGTGAACGATGATGTACTGAGGTGGGAGAGGGCACCTATGTTGCATCTTTCTGCTGTGATTTATTGTTTTCAGATTTCTGTCAAAATGGAGAATGCCATACAGTGTGATGAAGCTACATTCAGCATGGAGGTGGTACAGGGTAACAAGGACATCCATGTTGCAATACAAAATGGAGCCTGATGATGGGATGTCATAAAAAAACAACTTTACATGGTCGGTAAGAGAATGAAGAGTGCCTGTTGATTAAGATAGGCCACATCAACCAACATTGTTGGTTTGGGATTCGAAGTAAGTGTTTATTTTTATAAAGAAAAAACAGAATGAAACAATAAAATAATTTTTCTGTTGATTATGAAATACCCAACACTTTGTATTAAGTTGCTGTTCTACTGTGTTAGGTACCTTCATGTATCTGTTCAGTTAGGTACTCATTCAGAATTGTGTAATGTTATGTTGCACAATATGTTACTAAAATAAATAAGAAAATTACAGACTTGATATTGATGTTGAGGAGTGAAGTAAGTACCTATAAACAAAAATACCTTCTTTCTAATACCTAACAGTATAGCTACCCGCAAACACAGATTATCATGCTGTGTGATTTATTATGTTGTTGTTTACTTTCTACTATAGCTTTAGATGTGTTTTGTTGTTTACTCTGGACTTTCTTGTGTTGTATTCTACTATAGCTTTTGATGTGTTTTGTTGTTTTCTCTTGTTCACATGGTTTCATTCTGTTTCTATACAGTCAGGGTTGTTTTTGGTTTGTCCTCGGTTTGATGGACTTAGTGGGTTGTACATGGTGGTACAAATGGGCATATTGAGAACGGTGTCTCAATATTGGCTCTACATGCATACGGTGTTGCATGGCAGAGTCGTGTTGGCATCTTGGGTTCCTACACCTAAGATTAGTCCTCCAGACATAAACGGTGATGTCTGACTGGACAAGTGTGGGCTGGCATATTGAGTATGGTGTCTCAATATTGGCTCTACATGCATACGGTGTTGCATGGAAGAGTCGTGTTGGCATCTTGGGTCCCTACACCCAAGATTAGTCCTCCATCTGGCTGGACTGGTGTGGTTGGGCATATTGAGTGTGGTGTCGCACATGTGTTGCATGGCAGAGCTGATGTGTGCATCGTTCAATTTTGTGTTGTCTCTAAACAGTGATCAGATGTTGTTTGTTTATGGAGATAGTTCCATCTGGTGAGTCTAGTCTGATTAATTCAGTGTTGGCTTATGGATAACTGATGTGTTTTTGTTTCGGGTCCTCTCATCTCTCTGGTAGTACCACCGCGGATCTCATCTGTGGTCGCTAACTATCACTGGTTGTTTCCTAGTTGTCTGCACATGAGTGGGGCCTATACTAGGGCCGTTCTCACGAAATGGAGCGTTGTGGATGGCAAAGAAGTTGAGTGTGGTTATTGTATGTTGATGTTTTAACCTTCAACGTATCGCGGGCTGAGGCTAGCAATGTTCTTAGTTTGTGGATGGAGGTGTCGGCAGGGTGTCTGTGCTGCGATAAGTAACGTGCGTGCGGCGGCGGGGCCAACTTGTGTCTGACTGATCCGTGCGTTGATCTCGGAAGGTTTATTGTCAGGTTGGACGAGCGATTTTGTGTAATTTTGGGTCTTTGTGCATTTCAGCACTGTCTGTGGTGATTGCGAGGAGCGTGGATGCTCCAAGGTGAGTATCATCGAGTCAATTGCGATCCCAAATCGTACCAGCTAGTTAAGCCAGGCTAGCGAGATTTTTGTTGGCTATTTCTCCGGGCTGAGAGTGGCTGTTCATCGGGCTGGCATGGCGGAGGCTATTTCTCCGACAAGACGGTGTGGATCTGTCTGGTCTTAGTTTTGTGTAAGTGGTTAGTATCAAGGTGGTCAGCGACTTAGTTATTCTAGGTACCTACCATATGTGGTCGTGGTGGCTAAGACTAGCGTCCGCGGACGGCCGCATGTCAGGTAGGCCGTAAAGACGCAGTTGGTGTTTTGGGTAGCCTGGTGAAATTATAGTCGTTGGAAAGGGTTCTGTTACCATAGAGATATAGACCCCTTCTGTCTTTGGTTCTGTCAAAATGACACTGACAACTGAAGTGGAGCCTCCCCGTATCTGGCAATCATGATAGAGTAGAGCGACAGAAAAAATATGGCGCTCGAGGCATGACACCGGGTCTTGGGAAGAAACCACAATTTTACAGTTGTTCTATTGAGTTTTGGTCTATACTCCCTCTAATCTGGGCCAGCTAGTATCGGCGAGCCTAAACATATGTTAGGCACATCACTATTGAAGTTGACTTGACAGTTTGCAAATCCTGGCATAGACAATAGAATCTACTACCAAAACAAATCCAAGTAACTAATTGTTTTTCAAAGTCTAGCTCAATAGATCAATAAATTTGTAAATATTTAGGCTAAAACCTATATGTATAATAAAAAAATCCCATTACTATGAGGCCATTGCTTCAAAACAGTAGTAGGATAATAAAGTTGAGAAATTACTGACAATACTTTATGTTACTTCCGGCTGTCAGCTGATAGACTGCATGCTAGCTTTCCAAAACCAATTCCGATTTTCTCAAAGAAAGTAAACGTCAGGCACCATTCATCATGGGCTTGAAATACGCGATCAAGAGCTAGTTTTAGCTGAAATACTGCTATAATTGTAGTGTTATTGTTATTAGAGTTTCTTTTAAATGTACGTTGTGTAACAATAATAGTCGAAAATGGATATCTTACGATCCCTCGATTATGGCGTTTGTTGATCATTAGAAAATTTCGTTCGGTTCATAGTTTTTCTTTGTATTTGATGTCTGTTTTTAGTTCGTGATCGTTCATTTCGTTCGTGTTTAAGTGTTTATAAAATGGTGAAGGAGAAGCCCAATTCAATTCGGATTTACGATGAGGAGGGTTTCAGACGGCGCGCGGCGTGCATCTGCGTTCGGTCCGACGCCGAAACGGAGGTTAGTGATGGAAGAAAGCCTTCGTGTCCTGCTTCCGGACTCCCACGTGTGTTTATTGGTGTTTACATGGCGTTTGTGGGCAGGTGCTGCTGGTGACATCTTCGCGACGGCCTGACAACTGGATCGTGCCGGGGGGAGGCGTGGAGCCAGAGGAGGAGCCTTCAGTGACGGCGATGCGGGAGGTGCTCGAGGAAGCCGGCGTCATCGGCAAGCTGGGGCGCTGTCTCGGCGTCTTCGAGGTAACTACCTACACCTATGTTTACATGTCTAACCTTGCTGAAAGGTCATTGCTCCACATACAGGGAAACTTCCACATAGTTGCGCAATTTTAAATCTTCTACATATTTTATTCACCTAATCATTGTATCTAAATCTCCGTCAATACTTAAACTTTTATGCCCATTTTTTATGCCATGTACCTAATAGAACAAGTAACAATACATCATTAACTTCTGCTTATAATAAAGTAATGAGGTCATAAGGTAAGGTACGCATAAGTGCTGAATATCACAATAAGACAAAAAGGCTATAATAAACAAAAACAAATTTCCAACTAGGTTTGTAGGTATGATTAATTTACAAAACTTTTGTTAGATATTCTGCTTGTCAACATTACAATTTAACTTTAAAACCAGTTAAAAATATTTGGCATTCTAAAACATGCTTATTATAAAATGCACCCCAGTAACAACAACTTTTTTATATTACCTACCTAATGGTTGTTTGTTAATTATTTACCTGTTCTGCTAATTGGGACCTCTTATACTCTTAAGCTGATGTGTGCATATCTTAGTCCTTGTCAGTGCACTTCAAATATTTGTCCAGTCTATTTCTAAAAATGTTCACTGAGGGGGCACTGATCACTGACTCCAGCAACCGGTTCCAAGTCTTCACGATGTGATTGGGCAATATAATGTTCTCTTGGTGTGTTGCTACTGGGCCCGTATTGCAGCTTCAGTGAGTGTCCTCAGCATTGTGTTAGTGTTTGTGTTAAATACAAACAGTTTGAATAGATGTAGAAGGATGTTTGTTACTTCTTCACACCAAAACAACTGGACGATTCGGGCTGAAATGGTACAATAACTCTTTATCCAATTAATCAGTTCCAATGGGATATAATTTTCTTTTTTATAAAACAAACTTCCCTACCACATCTGTCACTCTGATTGTGATAAACATAAAATAACCAATCTCTAAAAGGGAAGGGTTTCTAGTGTGAAATGAAGAGACAAGTAAGACTTTAAACGTCATCCATATTTGTATGAGGGTGATTCATGCCTAATCAAATATGTGTAAATATTATATTACACATCTTCGCAAGCGTCTGTTTCTTCAGATTCATGGTTTTAATTGTAAGCTTATCTCCATTCAATTAGTAAATGTCAAAATGAATCTATTAAGTTAAGAAAGGAAGGCGCTGTATATGCTTTACATGGAAAGCCTAGTACCTAGAAGCCATACAATCTCCAATTAGCAAATTCATTGGACCTAATAACTCTATATTGTTACTTGAAACTTAGAGGTCAAAACATTCTAACAACTTATTAAATGTGTTAGTAAGTTTATGGTTTCTTACGCTGCCCCACTTTAACCAAATATTAAATTAATAGGACAAAATTTATTGTCTTATTTCAAATGTCTAATAGTATTAGTATTACCTTTTTTTAAGTATTTTTGTTTTTACGTTGACGGAAACTCTAAATAAGAGTTATGTAGTATTTCTGTCACCATCATCCACAGTCTGATTTAACCCACTAATCACATAGGTTCAAGCATAGGTAATCTTGATCCAGCCCCTTGCAGTGGCTTCGTTCATATGATAACGGGATAAAACATTTATATATTGAATTTCATTGTTATGTTGTTCAGGACAGCACCTATACAAACATTAAAAATAAAATTAAATAGCTAAAACCTTGAACTTACTGTTTGGTATTGTAAAACAGTCTCATAACATAAATCACCCACCATACCAACATCATACTGACGACAAAGTAAAAAGCTTCCCTAAAGTTGTGCCAGATCACTACTCTTGGCGGCGGATTGGTGATGATTACAGTGCTCTTAAAAATGCACAGAGTCAGAAAGAGAGAAGTCTTCCTCCGGAAGGACTCCCTTAGTCAGCTTATACAACACTCGCGGGCTGAGTGGGAGAATGAAACGGTCTTAGTTGGAGAGGTACTATAATTTTAACCATCTTCAAAAAAGGAGGAGGTGCAATTGTTTCATCAGTGTAATTGTTGTTCTTCGATTTCTCTGTCATTAGTGGTCTGATTTCAATGACTCTTTTGCTATTTTATAGCGGGTGGTTCTCCCGATAGGATTCGCCCGCAACAGTGGAAGCCTGATTTGAGTTATTTCAAAACAATCAAATAATAATAGATGTTTTTCATTCCAGAACCGGGAGCACAAGCACCGAACCGAAGTGTACGTGATGACAGTAACGCAGGAGCTCGCCGAGTGGGAGGACTCGCGCCTCATGGGCCGCAAGCGCCAGTGGTTCTCCATCGACGACGCGCTGGCGCAGCTCGCTCTCCACAAGCCGATTCAACGCCACTACTTGCAACAACTACGCCGCTCTAAGAAGGACGATAGTTAGGCTATACTCTGCTACTGATATCCGGGGGGTGCGGGGAAGTATCCTAGACGAAATAGTGTTTTTGCACGGAACAGTTATTGTACTGGGTGTGGATAAGATTGACCGAGAGCGCACCAAGCGCTTTATTTTTCATTCCGAGTGAGGTTTCCGTTAATTTTCGTTCGGTATCGAATGTCGTATTTTAAAGTCGCTCAACGCGAACGAACGTTGTTAATCACTATAACTTTCAAGTCAATTTATATAGAGTTATAAATAGAGTGTATCTATTGGGTAAAACTAAACTCGAATATTCGCGATTCGTATTCGTTCATTAAGTTTTACCCAGCATTAATACATTGAGCGGCCGAAAACCTATCAAGCAAAGGCTTAGCTCTTAAAATTGGCACAGAATGTATTGGACTATACAATAAACAACAACAAAGTCAACAAAGCAAAGCGATACCTCGCCGCATGTCCCCGGGGTAGTGGAGTTAGAATAAGGGCGGCAGGTCCAGTGACCTACTCCTGTGTGTGTGTTTGAATACTGTGTAATGTGACACGTTCACTCGTCAGACAGAAGGTGGTCATGCAGATTCAAATATCAATGATTTTCAACCGTCAGGTAAAATATCACTCGACTTCGAACATATCGGTCTAAAATGTATTTGTCTGAAATATTCTGACGATTGAAAAATCAAAGTACCTACTGGATATGCGAGTCAGATTGAATAACTTTATTTCTATTATAAAATAAGCACTCAGACAACTAGTGTTGGGAAAGGAAAACATTGATTCAACCTTCCATACTTCCTTATTATTTATTACTGACCTTAGTCCGAACGAAGCGTAAATTTACGTATGTTTGATTTGAAACCAATCGTCAAAACAGCTTTCGTCGAATTCGTGCTATGATCCTAAAAGCGGGTAATTTCGCGTTCGTGTGGACTCTGGCTAGCAATATCATGATCGCCTTGTGTCTGCGTAGAACCTTCTTGGCAGTGGCGCAACTTGTATCTTAGTGATCGGTTCAGTGTGTTAACTTATCTCTGCTATTTTGTTAGAATGACCGTTCAAAGTGCGTGAACTATGAAGTTACCGTTCGTAACATAACGTGGACCTTAAGGGACCATAGATTACATCTCAAAGTATGACAAAATAGAGCAATAAGTGTTCAAAATGGTCATAAAAGCAAAATGGCGTATTTCATAAGTCAGTAGGCATTCCAACAAATGCAATGTAAATAATGCAGATAAGTTAGCACTGTTGGCACTGTTCCACGCCATAAAGTTGAAGCGAATACGCAATATAACACAGCTATGATATCCTAAGAATGTTAGAGATTTCTCTAGCTAGGGCATAACAGTGAGCAGGTACAAAGACTATTAACCCAAAATAAGCAAAGAGGACATAGCGCAGAAATCAGATTGTTGATTTGCGACAGGATATAAATGAAAAATGTTGTTTTATCAGTACTTGGCCCTACGTTCTGCACAAGTACCTGTTGTTTTATGTATAGTTTGATAATGTATGCAGGTAATTTATTAAAGCACTTTTTAACTTGAGACAATTCTTAGTTGTTATGGAGTAGGAAATTAATAAATAACAGTAATTTATTGAATGTAAAAGCAAGAAAAATATAAATATAAATGTCGGGAGCCATGAGCTAGGAACATTTTGATGGAATACTGACCCTTGATGTAATTTCTTTTGTTTATCACTTATTTCTTCAATACTAATAAGTTCCATTCGTCCATAGTCAATGAGTCAGTTACGATTGGAACATTTTCTATGGCTGCTATTTGCTAGTTCATGCTTGTAGTTGCGCTACTGCCTGCCGTGTGTACTGTACTGTGGCATCACTAAACCAGCCACGCTTCGCCCTATCAGTCGTTAAGTCGTAACACCATAACTTCTTTTCTATTTTTACGTATATTTTTATACTACGATGAAATAAATGTTATTTTTATTTTGTTAGCATTAAAACGAAAAGACATACACGCTCTATTTTATTTAAATTGAAATTATTTTAAATATTTTTTTTTATGTTTTAAGATTCCTCATGGGTTTTTAAGTAATAAATTTTATATCGCTCTTCTGTACACGTTTTTGTTATAGCTCCTGATCTTGTCACTATGTGCTTAAGACATTTTCAAAATACCTACCTTAATATTCGATCAGGACAATGCAAAATATCATGAGTGAATTTAAAAATTTAAATATCTTGAGTGAATTTAAAAACTCTCTGGTTGGTTTCAGGGCGGTCTAAGCACCTATAATAGAGTAATCTTCTTTTCAATGTGTAAAAGAACTTTCTAAATCAAATTTAAAATAATGTTTAAGTTAAACTCTCCTAATGCTAGCAAGGAACACCCACACACTGAGCACATTGTTAGGGTACGCATACACTTCGACTGCCAGGCCAAACTCCAAGGCAGCGTCGTCGTTCAGGTGGACTCCGGTGGCCTTGACAGCCGATACCACGGACCTCGTCGATGTAAACGGCATGTTCAGTGGGAAACCGAACACCTGAAAATAAAACATGGGGTGTTTAATTTGTGTTTTATCTAGGCAGCTATATCTAGTACCCGTTCATATCATATCGACAGAGGCGATTAGATTTCACTATAAGTAGCTATAGCTACCTACGTAAGAAGTAAAAACTGTGAGTAGGTTCCCGCCCGCAGCTTCCTTCGCTCTATCGGATGAGTGATGGAATAGAGTGTACCTGTGTTTGCGCACACTCTTCTACACTATAGTATTATTTCCTGAGCACATGACAAGCTGTTGAAGCTGGCTACGGTCGCCGCAGTGGCTAGAATTCGGTGTACCTAGACGTCATCATCATCATTTTGACATATCTTAGCTTCAAAGAAAAATTAGATATGGTATGTACCTACATTCATACGTATTTCAGTATTTTCAGAGATAACCTACGCTATCTTTTTATTTACCATGTAATTAATTTTTTTTACGCGTCCAAGACCCCTGAAAGGCTAAAGGAAAATCAGCAGATATTTATAGGCATGTTCAGCTGTGGATAAGTGTTGAAAAGGAAAAGGATGTAGGTACCTACTTTTGTTACGTGTAAAAATTTATGAAGGCGAGATAAAACAATTTGACAAGGTCTTGACTTGATTTAGTTTATGCTAACTTACCTTGTAAGTAACCAACAGTTGTTTGAACTTCTGGTTAAAACTCGGTTTGTTTTCATTGGAATTGAATGTCCAGTACTCCCAGTACGGCAATGCATCGCGGAGAAGCCCGCTGCAGTATCTGAAAGTTGCAATGTTTTGTTTTGTTGTTGGAAACATCTGCACGGCGCGCCGGCGGCGGCTGATGAGAATTCTTGATCTACCTACATTTGGTTTGTAACTCCCATCATCGAAACTTCTATTGTTAGGCAGTCGTCTACGTATTTGAGAGGCGCATTTTGTTTCCATATTCTTACAACTTTATATTGTTCTTACCGGTTCCAAATAGTCTTCGTATGCGGCCGCCATTTTTGTACTTTCCCGCGTATCTTCGCCTCCAAACTCTGCCTCAGTGGCTCCACCTTGCTTGGCGAAGAATAAAGGCTCGAATCGTTCACTATTGGCTGTTTCATCAGGAAAATTGACTTGTCGAATACCTTCAAAATACAAACGGTTCTTACACAATTTAGGTTCTCTCCATGATAAAACGCTTTATATGGGTACCAAAACAAAATTTTACATTTATTGTCAAGGATGTGAGTAGATACATGTCATGAGATATGATTATGACTGAAAGCTCTGAATTAGCACCATAGGCGTGGAGTTGGCGGCGGGCGGAGAAACCTCGCTCTGTGTTAGTTAATAGACAGGTTAAAGTTACTTTATTCATTAGGTACCTAATTAGTCAGGGTCTTTACTTACAGGTTGCCAATCCGACGATTTCGAGAAATCAAAAACGACGCTTTCACATTCCTGTGACGACTGCACGTTTACCCAAATCTGAAAATGAGCCTTGACTTCATAATCGACCATACGGGAACCACGGACTTGGATGGATCTTTGAATTCAAAAGTAGGTACACAAGATATTATTTCAAGACGAAACTTACATTTTCACTATCAAACACATAATCGACCGTCTTCATAGGACACGCTACATCCCGCACCTCGTTCCGTTCCCCGGAGACCGCGTCACAGACCAGCAACAAATAGCCATCTCCTCTTAAGAATCCTCTTCTCCGTATATCGTCAGTTGTCAGCACGTATCTCCGGGACGTCAAGTCGTATGAGATGATGACGTAGCTGCTGCGACCTCGAGGAAGGCCAATGCCGATGGCCACCCAGGACTTGATGCCGATGTAGAGGAAGTAACTGGCAAGGAGGATTGAGTGGTCCAATGGCGTGCCGTGGAGAAGCTTCAAAAGCTCCTGTAATGGTAACTTTGTTGAGGAAACTTGTTCGCGCTCTATTTTAACTAGCAATTTGTTTTGAAAAGAACTTACCAATCCGGACAGAGTGACAGCATGCGATGCAGTGACGTCATAGCTCGGTATCAGGGCCACAAATCTCAGGCAATTATTGATCATCTTCCCTAGGTTGTCCCCGCCTTTCCAACTCCCGTGGCTGTAAACCGACTCTCTTTCTACGTTCGCCTCCAAATCTGTGTCTCTTTTTCTACCGCTGCTTATCGAAGAAGAACTTCGGGAGTGCCCGGAAGATTTTGACAGAGCGGAACCACAACTCTTCGGGTTTTTCGGGAAATATTCCCGATTTGGCATTGGAATTGGCTGCAGAAACTGTGTTACACATTTGTTTCTACCCGCACTGTCTATGAAGGTTAGCGATATGTTTCTATTAGGGAAATCGTTGGTGTAATTTGTTACGAAGGTGTTTAAATGCTTGATGATGTAGTCATCTTCAGTGGTACTTGGCAAGGGTTGGTTATACGCTTTGAAACCTCCCAAATGGGAAAGGCTAGTAGTGATTTGTAGAGTTATAAATGATACATCTTTCTTCATCAGCTGTGTTATCTCAGGTATAAGAGATGATGACTCCTTGTTTTGTAATGTTTCATATCCAAACAACAAAGGTGGTGTTGTTAGTTTCAATGTGCCGTTTAGCTGAAATAAACGTAGAAAAGTCAAAATAATGAAAACGTCGATCGATAGGTTGTAATACTGTATGTACCTACAGTACAAGTTGTACTTTAGAGATGGTACCAACTTGTACCCACCCTGGCTACCCTGCAGAATGCAGATTATGTAGAGAAACGTGAACGTGAACGAAAGTGTTTATAGAAACATTTCAGATAATTTTTATTATTTTTAAAGCTCATTGGAAACTGAAGAGATGATTATTGTTAAATAACAGTGGTGGGCGTGGTGGCGCTGACTTGGGGCGAGGTAAAGCTTTAGATACTTTAAACTAAGAACTGACACTTACTGCTCCCAAACTGAGAACGGTAAAAAGTGGCACTTGTGCAGTGCCAATCCATCTGCTGTAATATCTGTAATGAACTGTTTTGCTGTTCAAGGCTTCGCTGATCTCACTCTCTCCAATATTCTCCTTGTATTCATCGTAGACATTTATATGAATCGAGGAAAGAGGGTTTAACCTGAATAAAAAATAATATTGTCATTTTTTTCGTTGGTTAATCCAGTTCTTTGGCTTTTTTATTCTATTCTTACTTTGAACTTATCTTGAGGGTATGATTCCAGGTTGGATGACATCCCATAGCAGTCACAGTTTGTGAGCTATTTCCATGGTAACTTATTTTAACGAAGGGACGCAGCGGCCGCACTTTAAACCCTGAAACAGGCTCTACATTTTCTTTTATTGCATATGTTTTTCTACTTTGTACCTTCTACTTTAAATTGTTCTGACAGTAATCAGTAGGTATATGGTTATTTTCGATTTCTTCAGCCTCACCTGCAATCATGTCAGCATCATTATCACTGTCTTCTATTATAGAAGTGCATCTGTCCACCAGATTGAAAGCCCTGACAACAGTTACTTGGATCTCCTGATTTTGGCTCAGTGAATCTGTCAGAATCTGTTGTTTTGTTTTGCTAGAAATTGGTGCTAAAGACGCAGAATTGCCTTGCTTCGTAAGAAGTCCCCTGAAAATGTATCAAAAGTTTTAAAGAGCACCTAAATAATTATTCCATGATTACAATTATTTATTTGCCTGACAACAAACCTAAAGTTAAAATTCTGGTATTCCCTCACTACGTCTTTTTGGGTTTTCACCATCAGATGTTCGTTTAAACTTTTCATAACGTTTTTATTCAACTTTTGTATGTATTTTGCCGCAATAAACCTTTGCAGCTCTATACGATCCATGTCGGCTTCTTTGCTTTTCAAGTAGTCGATATCAATATCTTTTTCTTTGATCCTCTGAAGACAATTTAGCTGTTCAGTAGTTATTTGGCTGCCTTGTATGGGAACCACTTTATTCTCAACTTGAGTAAAACCACCACTATTTCGCAAATGGAGAAGTTTAAGTCTGACAATCTCTGTACCCTTTTCATTTATAGGAAAGGAATCGTCTACTTTGGTGATAAGTTTGCACAGTCTGAGAATTGTGTTAATCATGGTTTCGTCTTTTGTGACTTCTTTGCCATAAACTTTTCCAATAATATCGGTAAGCGTTTCTATATTAGGCTTGTCGATCCCATGCATCAGTCTTTGCAGTCTTCTACCGATTTCTATCGAATCTCTTATAGCATCCATTTGAATCACGGTTGCTCTCCACCCCATTTTGATAAGTACTTCACAAGAAGTTACCAAACATTGCTTAAACAAGTTACTGCTCTTCAGTCTCACTTTATTGACTGAAGCTATTTCTTTAATGGTACAGCCGCTTCCAACATTGTTAAGTTTTGGAGGTTCGACGTTCGAATATTTGAATTCAACAATTGAAAACGTATCAACTGGTCGTTCGTTCTTTACGTTTGACAGAGAAACCTGTACATTTGCTACTTCATCGTCATTTTCTAACAAAACAATCGTTAGACATTCATTTCCCGGTAGGATTTCTACTGAAAAGCATTCAGTGAAATATGCACTTATTGTTTCGTTATCACTCTTGTATACGTCTGATTGGCAAACAAAAGTATTATCTACGTAAAAATCGAAATGGTATTGATTGCTTGTTTTATCCAACACAAAATTTTCAAGTTTAACTAATGTTAAATCAATCTTTTCTCGCAAAATTTGATAATTTACTATTTGTTCTACTTCAACTTTCAACTCGTCTTCATCAATACTCAGTTTTGGTTTGTTCCGTTTTTTCTTGAATCCATTTTCAAACCTCTGGTAATTTTTGGCATCTTTATATTCGAGGTATTTACTTACAAATTCGTATTCTAGTTTGTCAATCAAATCATTAAATTCTAATTGATATATTTCGTTCCATTCTTTCTCAAATTCATAGTCGCTTAGACTGTATTTTCTAACATATAAGTCATAGGATGTATCTCTACTTTGAAACTTATCTCTAACCATCTCTATATCTGACCAAATTGAGAGCACATTGTGTATCAATGATTTGTAGTCTTTGAAAAGGTTTATGTATTTTACTTTCAATTGTAAAAGCTGTGCTGTGTACTTTCTCACAGTAGTATCAAATCTCAGATCTTTTTTACTTGGACTTACTGTTAAAAGGTCTTTTTTTAAATTATTCTTCGTTTCTCTAGTGACACGTATATCTCTCGATAGCTCTTTCAGCGATTGTTTGTTTTTTTCATATTGATGGAACTGTTCAATTAGATTGACACATAAAAGATTTTCAAGTGAGAATTTGTGGTGATGTTTGAACTCTATATTTTTTAGTTCAACATTCAGGAACTTACTGGAATGTTCTGCGTCGGCATTACTATATGCGGCTAGTAAATCTTCAAATACAGCTGGCTTAACATACCCAACACAGAGCGAGTCTTGTGTTTCATTGGCAGATGGTTCTTGAATATCCAGAAACACTGGATGCAAGTGAACACTCTGAGAATTGTAAAACCTGTTTTTAAGTTCAAAATAAGAATTTCTCGGCTGAGTTAATCTCAAGTCTGTCGCGAAGCAGTTGAAACAATCTCTAACGTCAAAGTTGTTGGTCTCTACAACTTCTATAACATTTTCCGAGATAGGAACACTCAAAGAAGCAAGCTCGTTAGATACTATATCCATGATATTTTGCGATTTCCCTTTCTTTCTGCTCTTCTTTTTCTTTTCACTCTTTTTCGGGATCCGCTCTAGCTCTTCATTAGTGAAAAAATCATAACTACTGATAGGGTCAGTCAAACTTTTAGATGATAAAGTGGTCCTTGCAGTTTCAGGCATTTCAGGAATATAATCTTCCACACTTTCGTGGTACACTTCGATATCATCTTCTTTGCGGGCAGGATATGAGTACATTTCTGTATTTTCTGTCATGATTTAGCTACAAAATATATTTGTAAGGCATACCTATCTAACAACAAGATATAGCGCGTGTTTGTAAAGTTGCCGCCAAACGTTACCATGGCAACTACTTTTTCTGCTGTAGAATCAGCATAGATACTCTGTGACTTGACTTGACTTCTTCGATATTGGAATCAGCTTCGTCTGAGGAATCAGCCCTCCTCAGCCCCTTTTTACGGAAATTATACTGTCAAAGTCATAGAGTTGTTGCATATCAACGTCAATCTTATTGCCATTACAAATCACATTACAAACCTCTTACAAACTGAGATTACAAAGCAGAAAAGTTGGCAAATGCCTCCACATAGGTAGGTACTTAATTAATGCCATATCGAAGACGAAGAAGTCGATGAATAAAATCGAAAGTTGTCATGGTTTTCTAAATTTACCGCTAATAATAATACAACTATTTTACGGCTCCATTCTTAAAATACCTATATATGTATAAATATATATATATATGTATAAATATATACCAGTCATGATCGATTTGTTAATAAATTATTAATCTGCATAATACAGCCTGTAAAATCCGTGGGTGCAAGTTCATTGCTTAACTGCAAACACAGCAAATTAACCGGACCCGCGTCATACAAAGAAGTCAAGTCGAAGGTTGTCATTTGTCATTGTCAAACAAAACACAATCAAAACAAAAAGTTTATTTTTGTAATATTAATTTTATTTCTCCAGGAAACTTCCTGAAAAATGGTGAATTTTAGTCTAAAAGGTAGCGATCAGTACTATTTATGTCTCTCTGACCAACCGAAGCGATTTGACGCCGACAGTCCTGCCACAAATGTGTTTTTTGACGATACCAATGGACAGGTACAACATACCCTTCCTTCTACGATGTTTATGTACATACTTGATCTAATTTCACTATTTTAATAAATTACTTAGGTATTTCGTAAAATGATCTTTGTAGAACATGATCCTTCAATCACTTAAGTGAAAAATAATGAAGGTGCTTTTTTTACAATGGCCAAAAACTTTCTCGAAATAGGTCTTCACAGTCAGATCAGGAGGCGTAACAGGAGTCACAGTCAACGGCATGGACGAAGCAAAATCTACCTCCTTCCGTATGGAAGACCGAGGACCCATCATTTCAATAAAATTCTCTCCAGATCAGAACATACTAGCGATCCAACGTAACCAAGACAACCAGAATGCAACTGTTGAGTTTGTAAACTTCAAAGACCTAGCACCTACTAATGTGGAGTACTCTCATACATGTAAATGGAAGAATGCAAGGATACTGGGCTTTGTATGGCCTAAAGTGAATGAGATTGCATTTATAACGGACCATGGGATTGAACTATTGCAAGTTTTGCCAGAAAAAAAACAGTTGAAGAGTTTAAAAAATACTTCATTCAGGTAAGACTGGTAAAATAAAACAAATCCAGTTTATTCATTAAGTTACTTTAGTTATTGCATTTTTGTCCATTACCATTGTCAACATAGGTATTTTATTTTGAGGTAATTTTTAATTTGTCACCTATAGTAAAAATAAAATCATAATAAATACATCATAATATGAACATTTTTGTGACCCATTTTAGGGTGCAACTGTTAGGTGTTCATGATCAAAGAGTTTAATTTCTAGAGAGCCACATGCAAGGGATCCCTAGCATTAGGGATGACTAGTGTATCTCCATGTGTTATTTCAGTGGAGCGTGGTTCCAATGGTGCGCCAGCAGCCATGTGGTGCTGTTAGCAGGCAACAATGGAGTCCTACTGCAGCCATTCTCACTCAATAACTCCTCCATTACCAAGCTGCAGAAACTGGAATGTAAGTTTTAAATTATACACCATACAACAAGATTTACTAATACAAGGCACCAGTGGCTGTTAAAAAAATAAAAAAGTGCCATCGTATAAAATATTTAGTAACAGTTCTGCGTAAACCCAAATTTGAGCTTCTCACTTCTAGTAAGGAGCTCAGAAGCAATATCCCTGGCTTGACTTGTGGCTTAACTCTCTCAGTGTCAAAATTGTTTGATTGCATGTTGTTACTCTATATTTTTCAATGGGTTTAGAAAAGTATCTAACAATCTATTATTTAAAGGGAAGTTTTATTGGAGGAAGGTCCGCCTGCGACGCAGTAGGTGACGGGTTCGATTCCCGCTTCGAGACAAATAATTGTACAATCTGCAAATATTTGTTCAGGGTGTTCTGATCGTTTTCTATGTATTATAAAAATATCTATCTTTATACTCTGAACATAACACTGCTCTGCTTAGCTTGGGGCTAGATAATGCTGTATGAATGGTCCAGCATTATTTATTATTTACTGCCAGCTATGGCATAGTACCCATACATACCCATAAAATAGTTATTCAGATTCAGATTCAATAACTTTATTTCTTAAGGCAAACACAAAATAAGCACTTAGACAAGTAAAATTTCAAACAGATAATTATAAAATATAATTATATGATAATTATCTATCTGTTGCAGTGGACCCCTCAAAGCCGGTGGTGGAGCGCGATGTGTTTGTGATCCGAGTGTGCGAGGCCACCTGGTGCGCTGTGTTCCGCCACGGCAGCCCCGCGCTCCCCGGACATACTGAGGTAACTCCACGACCTGCGACGCAGGGGGTTGCGGGCTCGATTCCCGCCTACGGACTAATAATTGTACTATCTGCAGATATTTGTTCAGGGTTTCTGGTCGTTTTCTATGTATAGTAAGAATAATATATGTAATAATATTGTATTATGTATATCATATTCATCTCATCTAGTACCCATAACACCAGCTCTGCTTAGCTTGGGGCTAGATGATTCTGTGTGGATTGTCCAGCATTATTTATTATTTATTAATGTAAACCACACTCACATAAACAAATCCGTGAGTCAAAGTAAATAACGTGTAAGTCCCTGAATGACGCAGGATCGAGGCAATTAGCGTTTTTGTTCAGTATAATGAAGTCAGAATCTATATCTCCCATTCCATAAAATACGCCATCGCTGATGGCCTAATACTGATAATGAATCCCATTTTCTTGAAATCATCTCACCTGCTTCTGCCTGTGACTTTGGCTCAAACGGTAACTGTATAAAACTATGCTGTACACTGTACAGCGTGCAGCAATGTAGCTAAGCCATTTTTTAGTTAATGAGTTTAGAATTAGCCTATCAAATTATTTGTCCCACCGCGCCAAGAGGTCGTTAATATATATATAATATAACAAAATTCAACACTGTATGATATAGACACATCAGCCATAGGCTGCTCGTCTATTAACAAATAAATAAATAAATATACGTACCTAACTAAACGACAAAAGTTCAAAACCCTCTGCGCGCAAGTTACACTCGCACTTGTCGTACTTGTTTATAATATTATCTGTATGATATTTTAATTGTCTAAGTGCTTTTTTTTTGTAAAACTAAAGAAATAAAGTTATTGGATCTGAATCTGAATTCACATTGCCCCATGAATGACCTTTGGTATCATTTCATGAGTTTTCATTTGTAAAAGATCTTCCTCTGTAAACTTACATAAAGTTAAACTAATCTACGTTACGCTATATACAGGGCGTCCCACAACAATGCCACATGGAGGGAAAGTACCTTAAATTTTTAATAAATGTTAGTATGTCCTTACGGCGGCAGTGTCAGCCTTTAATTTTTCTGAACAAAACTTCATATCAAATGTTAAAATTCGCTGTCTTCCTTTTATTTCTGATACTATGTTATTGAACAAAAATAATCCTTATGATGAAGCCTTTCGATCGGTATGATAAAGCTACAGGGTAATTATTTTTCTCGTGTAACGGGTTCGATTCCCGGTTCACCCATGTAACTATTTAAAAATCTGTGAATGCAATTTAAATTGTTTTTTAAATTAAGATAATGTCTTCTTTCAGTAAAATGTTCTATCTACAAAATTTAAAGTACTTTCCCTCCATGTGGCATTGTTGTGGGACGCCCTGTAGACTTAGTAAAACAAAATCATGAGTAAGAATTAAGATAAGTACATTATCTGACCAGTATGTTTCCGCTGTGCCCAGGTGTGGCTCATGCCCATCTCCGGCCCCAGCAGCCAGTACACGCACGTGTTGAAGACAGGTCTGTCGGGCCGCTTCGCCGTCTCCGTCGTGGACGACCTGGTGGTCGTGCATCATCAAGTAACCACACTATCCTACCTATAGTATTCCCACGACATGTATTATACATGTATCTAAATCTCATAAACTTAGATTTAGATAGGCAAAACAAACATTGTATTAGACACATAAGTTATATACTGATGTCTAGTACATCGGTATATTAGATTTAGATACTTACATACATGTATAATACATGTCCCGGAAGTACTAGAGGTGGTTTCTTTTTTCACTTCACTAGTGGACAAAAAAATTTAATGAAGAGAAATTAATAACAACTTATTTCTTTTTCATATAATAATTAAATGATGTCATACTTGTTGAAACATTTGGTAAAACTTCGAAGTAACGTTTAACCGAATGGGGTATCAAATATAAAAATTATATAATTGTAAATGGTTAAATTACTGTTTTACAAACCGTTACTTGGTTTGTAGAACAGTTATTGAACTATTAGCAGGTTTTAACCTTTTAAATAATGTTAATTAATATATCTTTAGAGAAATATTTCGACATTTTTCGAAAATTCTCCGAAATTTACTAAGTGTTCCATCTGAAATGTAGAATCTACTATTTTAGATTTTATGTATTAGTGTAGTCTCCAACCGGTAACTATGTAACATAATTCAAATGTGTATTCCAGTCCAGCCAGTGTTCCCAAATATTCGACATAATGGAGGAATCCAAACCAGATGGCAACACCATACAGCACATTCCGATCGTTGTTGGCAACACCATGCGGCCGGCCATGTTGGGAGACGTGGCATGTCCCATGTGTATCCTTTACAGAGTAAAGATGAAGTATGAAGTTTTATCTGTAAACCAAATTGTAGGCCACAGTAGCTTGAAAATATATCTATAGAAATACGTTTAATAGAGGGACAGAATTTCAGAATTTGTGCTTTTGTAGAAAGGCAACGCCAAAAGGACTACATTGGATTTTGCTGATATTTTATACATATAAAGTCCACATATTATGTATAGGTTATAGGGAGACAATCCCGGATAAAATTCGAAGCTGCACAGAAGCTAAACCACGATAAAAGAAAGTAAAAGGAAAGATTTAGTTCGATCAACTTGTACATTGTTTTTACAGTCTGCAGCTAGCTCAATTGTTTCAGTTGTAGATCCAAATTAGAACTAATATTTTAGTTGTAATTTGGTTCTGTTATTTAACGTTACCTAATAATAATAAACCTAACCTAACCACTCATAAACAATAGTTGTAATTACTATAAAATTCCGCGCACATCTATCTCGACATCTTTTGTCCAACTAAGTGTTACTTAATTAACATTCTCTTATTTTGCAATGGCAGTCCGGTAATAAACATCTGAAATTCTGAATATATACTATAATGTAGATACCTATTATTCCGCGCAAAACCAACTCTAATATCTTTTATCC
This sequence comes from Eupithecia pulchellata, assembly GCA_963931895.1. NCBI lineage: Eukaryota > Metazoa > Arthropoda > Insecta > Lepidoptera > Geometridae > Eupithecia > Eupithecia pulchellata. The sequence continues at coordinate 12,347,983 of OZ007535.1, forward strand.
AAGTAATTGTTTAGTTAAAACGTTCTTTATTTTGCAATGGATCTCCGGTAATGCACGCCTGTATATATTTACCTAAGTCTAGGCAAACTAAGTCATACTACATAGTATAAAACAAAGTCGCTTTCTCTGTCCCTATATCCCTATGTATGCTTAAATCTTATAAACTACGCAACGGATTTTGATGCGGTTTTTTTTAATAGATAGTGTGATTCAAGAGGAAGGTTTTTGTATTAAGATTGGACCCGTGCGAAGCCGCAGCGGGTCGCTAGTTAAACAATACAGATAAAGTACCTTAGCTGGCCCCAGACTCGGCGACGTGGGTGATGTTCCAGCCCGAGTACATAATAGACGCGCGGCTCGGCTGCCTGTGGCGGGTGCAGCTCGCGCCGGAGGGACTCGCCCATTGCGTACGTATCGCAAGCAACATCAACATCATCATCACCAGCCTATAATAGTCCACTGCTGGACATAGGCCTCCCCTAATGAGCGCCAAAGATGGCACTATCATTTGGGGGTTAATGCCCATAATCCCCACGCTGGGCATGCGGGTTGGGGATCGCAGTTCGGTGGAGTTGTTCTGCAGAGGCGCCCTCTGCTGCCCGCCCTCCGGTGTGTTTCCCTTAGTCGCCTCTTACGACACCCACGGGAAGAGATGGGGTGGTGAAATTCTATGCCGGCACCACACGGCAAGCAAGCAACGGTGAATAATACCAATATACAACGATGAAAAACACCGAGCGAAGGGAAACACCGAGCGAAGGGAACTCCCTTCGCTCGGTGTTTTTCATCGTTGTGGAATGTTTTCCACAAGCACTTAGGTTGATATCACTGATTCTTTTATTTTAATGTTTTTATGTGTAATTTTAATAACTGTACTTGTAATTTTTATGGTCTGAATAAGTCTGAATAAATTAAATTTTTATTTTATTTTATTGACTAGCGGTAGAAGACACAAATCTTATAACTCAGCCAGTGGACAGACGTCACGTCGTAAGGCTCCGGTTACGGATGAATTTCCAATTCCAAGTTTGTTCAAAACATTTACTGAAATGAATTTAAACCAAGTCGGATTTTTTCAAAGAAAACACGTTTTCATATTATTTGTGTAGATAGACCATTATTTTCAAAAAGCTTGTGGTAGGAACAGTAAATAGTTAAATACTATTCTAAAACTAATAATAGCATACATGGTACGTTTGTATGGGAAATTCCTCCGTCACCGGAGTCTTAAGACACGAGTAAAGGTGGCTGTCAGACGAAGGCTAGTTGCTTCCTTGAGTATTTGCAAACCCACTACTGCGCCTGCCAAGCGTGAGTAGCAACTGTCTATGTTTGGGGAGGCATATTCAGCATCAGTATGTGTCCTGAGGGCAAGAGACATTTTTGAACCGACTTCGAAAAAAGGAGAGGGCTCTGATCGGGTGTATTTGTTTTTTATTATGATCGTATGATCGTAAAATACCTATTATATAGGGAACTAGCGGTCCGCCCCGGCTTAACAAACCGATATTTAACAAAAAAATAAATTTTCATACGGACCCCTAATTGTTTTTTAAATACTGTATAGCCTATGTTCAGCACGGAAAATTTAGGATTCTAATGGTGAAAGAATTTTTCAAATCGGTCCAGTAGTTTCGGAGCCTATTCAATTCAAACAATCAAATCTTTCCTCTTTATAATATTAGTATTAGTATAGAGAATAATACCAAGGTGGTCCAGTCCAATTTATGGCCCAGAGTTGAGTAATTTATTTATATAACATATACATGAAATACTACCTTTTTTTGCAGGTACCAAAAGAAGAGATATCTAAACTAGTAGCGGTGCTGTTGCGAAGGAGTAACTGCAAGGAGACGATCTACAAAATACTGAACCAGATGGTGATCGAGGCGAGGACCTATCTGAAGGAGTTGACCAATGTCTTCGATGAAATTAACTCTGTGTACAGGTGAGGGTTTAAGGTTTAAGGTATGGGTACTCCTGTTTCCGCATTTGGACTCAGTTCGGTCCATTATGCGTGATGTGGGTGCTAGCAGAGCCAGCCCAACTCCGTCCAGAAGCGCAGAATCTTCCTGGGGTCTTCACAGGCTTCACGGAGTGACCTCGGCAAGTTGAGGATTTCTATTCGTTGTGCTGCTACTCCCTCGCATTCCAGGACTACGTGGGCAGCTGTTTCGTCGTTGCTGAGGCATCCTCTGCAGAGAGGACTGTCTGTTGCTCCGATGGTGAAAAGGTGTTTGTTCAGTGGGCAATGCCCTGTTAGTGTTCCTACCAGAATACGTAGGTCCAGTCGACTTAGGTTCATTAAGCGTTTAGTTAGCTTCTTTGATATTGATGGGAGCGCCTCTCTGGTTTGTCTACACTCAGTTAGGCGTGTCCATCGTTCGTTGTGCATCATTCTAGTTTTGAGCCTGATCCATGTTTGGAGTAATGAAAATGGCAAGGGGAGGAAAGGAAGTGGACCTTCTGTGGTTGTTTCCGATCCTCGCCGTGCCAGTTCATCAGCAGCGTCGTTTCCTAGCGATCCGCTATGTCCTTTTATCCATTGAAGGGTAATCTTGTTATTTGTTGATATCCTTTCTAATGCTAGATGGCATTCGTACACTAGCTTGGAGTTGCAGCTACTCCCCTCCAAGGCTTTGAGTATAGCTGCACTATCGGAGAGAATGCGAACACATTGGTTATTTATTCCTCTCTTTTGTATAGCTGTGGCAGCCCTAGTTATTGCTACACATTCGCATTGAAATATAGAGCTGTGCCTTCCTAGTGTTACTGATATGTTAATGTTTAGGTCCAATGAGTGGACCCCAGCGCCTGTGCCTGTATCCGTTTTAGAGCCATCTGTATAGATTCTGACTTCACGTGTACCAGATTCATCTTTCAGATGCTCGTATAGTTGTATTCGGTAGTGCTTGTTTAGCATTTGTTTACTGGGTATTCTATCACATGGGGCAGCTATTAGGGGTTCGTAGTTTATAGCTCTGTCCATGATCTGGGCGTGTGGGCTGCTTGTGATTCCCCAGAGACCCAAGTTTTGTAGTCTTAGGGCCGACATTGTAGCCTCTTGTTGTATGTAAAGGTCTAATGGTGCTAGGTCTAGAATGATATCTAGGGCAGCGCCGGGAGTGGTTCTCATGCAGCCTGTTATGGCTGAGCAGGCCATTCTTTGGAACCGCTGTAGTTTCGATATCACGGTACTTAGTTCCGTTCTAGTCCACCAGACTATCGCTCCGTAGGTTAGTGTTGGTCTGATTATAGCAGTGTAGAGCCACATGGTTATTTTTGGTGAGATCCCCCAGGTTTTGCCAAGCATTCTGCTGCATTGGTAGAGGGTTGTCGTCGCACGTTGGAGTTTGCTGTCAAGATGTTTGTTCCACAGCAGTTTGCTATCTAGTATAACTCCTAGGTACTTGACTTCTGTTTTAAGCTTGATCTCTGTGTTGAATAATTTAGGGAGTTTGATGTCTCCTAGATGTCGCTTGTTTGTGAACATTATTAGTTCCGTTTTGGTTGGATTAACTGAGAGTTCATGGTCTTTACACCATGCTTCGATGGTTTTGAAGGCAAGTTTCATCAGGTCGCATAGTGTGTTTTCGAAACAGCCCGTCGCCAAGATCGCGAGGTCATCCGCGTATCCCACAGTGACCAGTCCACGTCCATTGAGTTTGCGGATGAGCTCGTCAACAACTATGTTCCATAAGAGAGGCGATAAGACGCCGCCTTGGGGGCAGCCCCTGGCAACTATACCTCTGGTGGTTTTATTGATAGTTACTTGTATCGCTCTGTTTTTGAGCATGTTGTTTATCCATTGAGCCAACGTTGGCGCGACACCATATCTGGTGAGGGCTCTATATATGCTGGTGAAGTTGGTTTTATCGAAAGCTCCTTCAATATCAATGAAGGCCGCCAGGGTTGGTTGTTTTGACGTCAATCCACCTCCTATGCGCGAGACTACGTTGTGTAGAGCGGATTCTGTAGATTTGCCTTTGCTGTATGCATGTTGTTGCTGGTGTAGCGGTTTGTGAGAGAGTATGTTTTCCCTGATCTCTCTGTCACAGAGTCTTTCTAGAGTTTTTAGAAGAAATGATGTCAGGCTTATGGGCCTGAAGGACTTAGGTTGGGTGTAGTCACTTCTTCCTGGTTTTGGTATGAAAACTACCTTCACTTCCCTCCATTTATGGGGTATGTACTTATGGGCGATACATGCTCTAAATACTCTAACTAGATGGTCGGCTAGAATGCCACTGCACCATCTAAGCATACCTGGAAAGATTCCATCTAGTCCTGGTGTTTTGAAGGGAAGGAAGCTGTTAATTGCCCATAGTACTTTCTCGCGGTTTATCATATTGTATGCTGTTATCCAGTCTTGGTCGGTAGGTTCTAGTTCAGGTACATCTTCCCATGTGCAAGTGTTTGTAACCTGGCAGCCTGGGAAGTGTGCGTTCAGAAGCGCTTCACTGGTTTCTGCATCCGATTTTGTGTAAGTATTGTCAGGTTTGATAAGGCACCCGAGTGTGTTTTCTGGTGCGTTTGCTAGTATTGTTTTAATGCGGGTGGCTTGGCTATTGTTTACAATGTTGGTGCAGAATCTTTCCCAACATTCAGTTCTTTTAAGGCGAATTTCTTTCTTGTAGATTCTCTTCGCGTTATGGTAGTTTACCCAATCTTCGTCTTGTCTAGTGTTCATGGCTCTATTGAACAGTTTCCTTAATTTGCGACGGAGTTTTTGGAGTTCATGACCCCACCATCGACTATCCGTCCTCTGTTTGGGAGTTATAAGTGGACAGGACTGTTCAAAGCTGTTGATAAGAATATGTGTTAGTTGATTTGTGTAATTGTCAATATCAGTTACTGTTGTGTAATTCGATAGGTTTGGCGTATCGGTAAGTTCCGATTTGACTAATTGGAAGAATTTAGTTCGATTGGTCTTACGTGGGACGCGCCTAGGTTGTGGTTTCGGTAGCGACAGTTCCAGGTTGAACCTAATCCATCTGTGGTCTGAGCACGAGGCCTCGTTAGAGACATGCCAGTCCTTGACAGCGTAGGCAACTTGTGCTGTCGTAAGTGTTAGGTCTATGATGGTTTGGGCTCTAGATGTTACAAAAGTAGGTTCCGAGCCCTTGTTTAGCAGTATGAGGTTAGTGGAGATGAGATAATTTACCAGTTCTTCTCCTCGGTCGTTGCACCTGGGGCTGCTCCACAGCGTGTGGTGCGCGTTGGAGTCGGTGCCGATGATGAGCTCGAGTTTCTCCCTCTCGCAGTACTCGATCAGGGACACCAGCTCAGGTGTGGGTATCGCTTCGTCACTGGGTAGGTAAGCTGATGCTAGGACTATCTGTGGTGTGGAGCTGTTCTTGTTCGGTGTTAAGAATAGCCTAGCTGCTGTGATGTCTCTGGAACATAGTTCAGTTATTAGAAGTGTTTTCGCAGACCTCGGAACAATAATGCAAGTTCTGAGGTTGCTTACGGATGAGTTGACGAGAAGCTTGCTTCCCGTAATTTTTAGGCCGCATATTCGGCCTTTCCTGATCCACGGTTCTTGGATGAGGGCCACGGAGTTAGGATGTTCCTCCAGCACTCTGCGTAGGGACGCGGTAGCCGTAAGGCTGTGCTGGAGGTTCGCTTGGATGAAGGGTGTGGCGGGGATAGGTGGATCAGGGGGTGTTGGTGGTGGTTTAGGAGCGCTTGATAGGAGAGGAGCCGATGTCGCTGTTGCTAGCATCGCTCCCCTCCGTATCGAGAAAGCGCTCCTCTGATAGTGGGGTTGGTGGATCCTGGATATCCATCAGGTCCAGCCCCTGGGGTGATGGTTGTGGGGCCGGAGAAGGGACAGCCACGTGCCCCGAGCTGGGACCGGGCTGAGGGTCAGCCTTGGGTTCCGAAGAGGGACCGGGCTCTGGACCGGGATTTTTACATCCAGGATTCGTGGTTTTGGCGTCACTGTTCTGGCCCCTGGGATCATCCTTCTGGATAATTTTGAGGTAGATGTTACCCAGGAGCCAGTACAGGCGCCGGTCTTTCGAGAGGGTTTTCTCAACCTCAGACTCGGGAACGAGGAGAAGAAGGTAGGTGCCAGAACCCTCCTGGTCATCCCTTCTCTCCGCGCGGATTGGGTTCCACGAGTTTATATTGAGGTGAGGGTTTTGTCCCGCCAGAGTCCTGCGGATCTGTTCAGTCTCCATTGGCCTGTGAGCCGCTGTCGGCACGAACAGACCACACAGAATTCTGCGCTCGAGCTCAGCCTGTCTTTTAACGACAAGCTTAGTCCCGGCGATGGGCGATTGTTGTTCGTCGATTTTTTGGCGAAGCCACGCTAGCGTGTAGTCGTCCTCGCACCAGAATTTGAGAACGCCATCGCTATAATGCGCACGGCCACGGAAGTTGAGTTTCGACATCTGGAGGGCCAAGTTCGGATCAACGACACCGTCGATGATGTAGTCCTCCAGTGTGTCCCGTACTCCCATGGCTTGCTCCGCCGTTAGGTCTTGGTAGGGGTCTACGGTTACAGCCACGCATAGGTCATGCGACCTGAAAGCTGCTGCGTAGCTCACAGAGCTGCTCCTGTGATCCGTTTCCGACCTTAGACGCTTACTATCACCCGTGGGTGTAGTGCTGTCATCGGGTCGGGAACGCTTGACACTCTGTGGCTGGGCTGGTGGGTATTTGTTCTTCTTAGCCAGTGCTGCCAGCCTCCCTCCGCGTTTCCCTCTAGGTCTGGGCAGCCGAGCCGGCGTCTGGCAACTTCCGACGGGCATTAGCGCTGCGTTCGGCTGCGCTTGTGCCGGGACCACTTCGGCGGGACGAGTCCCTCCTACATTGGTCGTGGACTTAGCTCCGAAGGGCTGATTACGTCCACCGTCAGTTGCCGTCGTCCTTGTCTGCGCCCGCGCCTTTTGGGTTACGCTTGGGGGCTGGGGGGGCTTTTTGCCCTTCTTCTTGTTCCTTTTGGAAGGAACAAGACTCCAGTCTGGCCCTGGGTTGGGTATGGCGGCTCTGAGGTCCGACAGTTCGATGACCGTCTCGTGCGAAGAAGCCCCGAGGGGCGCTTCTGCTGTTGAGACCGTGCGGTGGGAAGGTTTAGGTGTTGCCAAGGATGGGGCCCTGGACTTCGAGGTAGTGGGTATAGGGGCCTCCTTGGATGTTGATGGTTGCGGTCCTGGCATCTCAGATGATGCAGCCCTCGACGCAGTAGGTAGGTAAGGCGCAGATGCAGCCGTGAAGAAGTTGAGCCTTGGCGCTTCCGAGGATGCAGCCCTGGCCTGTTGGTTGGGTCGTTTTTTAGTTTTATGTTGTGGCAGTTCTTTGCCCCACCCAGAGTACGAGGGGCGGCCCGAGCTGAGCTCGGGGAGGGATTCTCCGGTAGAACCGGTACCCTCCTGGGGACTACTTTGCGTATTGAGACTTGCCATTTTTTAATAATTTCTAGGGTTATAATCCCCCTTTGTCGGATTATTAGCCACCGTTAATAACGTCCCCCGGGAGGAAGAGGTTATTAGCGGTGTTGCCCGGGGTGCACCGGCCCGCCACCTACTACCGTTCCCCAGGGACGAATCCCTGGGGACAAGTAGCAGTACGGGCTCACTAGGAGGTTATCCGACCACGCCACCCCCTATTTACCTACAGGTGAGGGAATGCTGGTCATTATATCAGCCTTTGTTCGTCCACTGCTGACCATAGCCCTCCACAAATGAGGGGGTTGTGGTTATCACGTCACTTGAAAGACGGTTTTGATTCTTGAGGTTGGCGGACTTCTTGCACCGATCCCGCTGCCGTGCAGAGTTGTGCATTCAATTATGGTTTATATTCCGTAACATTTGGATTGATTTTACTTAATACGCCATGCAATCGGGCTAGTCGGTTGACTTTGATGGTAATATGAACATTATTGCGGTAAAAAAGCCATAATGTCCGTAAAAAAATTAATAAAATATATATATAATAATATATACTTTATATAAAATACCCTTACCTTATTTACCTAAAATCAAGTAGGTCAAGAAGGTACGCAGGAATAAAATCTAAGAAGAAAACAAAAATATTCATTTTCCCCCAATAACAGAGACAAACAAACTTACAAACTAGGTTCTAAATCGAAATAAAACTGTCTAAATCAGTAGAAGAAATAAAACAAGGTAAAACAGTATCCCAACCGCCGCATGTTTTGTACATATTAGGTTAGGTCCAATGCTACGCTGGTTTTCAGGAAGATGTAGAACCTATAGGTATAAAGATTATTAGAATAAGTAAAATTGTATACCTCTTGTTGCTACAAATAAAGTTTTATTTATCTTTTTTATCTTTATCCTTAAAGCTGGTTCTAACATAACTATTGTTCCAGAAAGTGGGCAGACGCGGAGATGGCGAGGAACACGGCCGGCAGCAGCCCGACCTCGGCCCAAGTCGCGCGACATTTGGTCGTGTCGCAGGCCGACATGTGCACACACGTGCTGCAGATTAGGGAGGACGCGGAGTTTATAGTGCAGGTAAGTCTGCTAAACAGAAGATTTCTGTAGGGTGAGATGTAGTAACTAGTATGTAATCTAGTATTGGGAACTAATCTGTGGTATAAGTGTAGTAACGTGTCATAATAAACGAGAGTCATCATCTAGATTTCAGTGGTTCCACTCGTCTCCGACGTTAATCCTTACAAGGACATCAAAATCAAAGTGCTTCATTTCCTTTACACCATAAAGGACTCTAGGTATTTATTAGGTCCTTAGATATGATCTATGCGTTTTGTCGTACTGGCCACTTTGATCTCAAATATCTCCTCTTTGGTTAGGAATTCCAATTTCAAATAATAAATAGCCCACTTTGTTTTTCTCAATTTGTTCTATATTACTTCTGATCCGGATTAGGATGCAACAAAATTGAAGTTTATTTTACACATTGTGGCGACAGGATTTCAATACCTACTACGGCCGTATCTGTCGTTAATATAAGGCCTTATACATAGTTCAATAACTGACCTGACCAAAAACAAACTGGTCGTTTTCGATATATTATAAATAATATATATCTATTTAATATATTGTATTATGTATATCAGTCATAGCACCCATAACACAAGCTCTGCTAGCTTGAGGCTAGGTGGTGCTGTGTGGATTGTCCGGCATTATTATTAAACACCACATAAAACTCCACGGTGGGTGTAATGTCCACTGACTAAGTGACCTCTTGTAATATTGTACTCACTAACGACACCTACCTTGTTTATTGTATAAGTTTACTTTATTTTACTATGTTTGTTTGCAGGTTGCCTATGTTTGCGAACCAAATAAAAAAATTATCTATCTATGATATTTATTAATTTCAGTAGCTTATTGTGGAAATTTTTAATTAGCCTTCAGTATTAAGTCAGAAGCCTATTCATTAAGTTAGCTGTTGATTTCCTGAATATTGTTAAAATAAATAAAATAAAATATGTGTATTGGCAGGTGGTGACAGCGTACATGGGCTCCCTGACCCGTCACGACATGGTGGTGCAGCAGTGCGTGTCGGAGCTCTGCGTGCGGACCATGGTCACGCGAGGCGCGGGTTCGAGGCTCCGCGCGCTCGCCAGGCGAGGTAATAACGCACTCACGACCGCACACCTTGTACTGTAGTATAATACATCGTCAGCCATATGCCAATGAGTGCCATAGATGGAATTACTTATCATCGGGGGGTTATTGCCCATAATCTTCACGCCGGGCAAGTGGGTTGGGGATCGCAGTTCGGTGGAGTAGTTCTGCAGAGGGCGCTGCTGCCCGCCCCCGCTGTGTCTCCCTTGGTCGCTTCTTACGACACCCACGGGAAAAGTTGGGGTGGTGAAATTCTATGCCGGCACCACACGGCATAGAATGACTGTAGTATAATAATGCAGAATTCTAATGATGAAAGAATTTTTCAAACCGGTTCCTATATTCTATTCAAACAAACAAACAAATCGTTTCTATGATAGATATGTCAAACCTACAGAGGCCCGTCGCCAGGTGCCGTCGGACAGTATAATATGAGTACTTTGTTTAGATATGCGAGACAGTGCCCTGTGTTTATTTTTTGCTTTTGTTTTATTGCTTATTTTGTTTTTTTGTTTCTTTTAATAATTTTTAGAATAACACCTACCTACCTAGTTTTTGTATAAGTTTATTTGTTATTGTATTAGTTTTATTTTTAATGGTATGTTAGTTTGTATGCTGCCTATGTTTGTGAACCAAATAAATTATCTATCTATCTATCTGTCTATCTGTGCGCAGGTGGCGTGGGCCAGTCGAAGCCGCTGGCGTGCGCGCTGCTGTCGCTGGCGCAGGCGCACCGCGCGCACCGCCAGCTCGCCGCAGACATGATGACGCGCCTCAACGCGCACCAGGTAACCTCATACACCCTCGTACCATGTACCATGTACATACGTCATCATCAGACAGGACATAGGCCTCCCCTAATGCCCACTCACCACATGTACCATGTACAGTGCGCGTCACATGTAAGTAGCCCCCATCTCAATGTATGTGGGACACAAAAGTTGTTATTGTTGGGGATTTCAGACTTTGAGTATTATGGTGGGTGGTTCGATCCTTAGCGGCGGCGTGATAAATATTTGCATATGAAAATTTGTGACAAGTTACAAGGGAATTCGAAGTAGTCTTAAATATTATGTAGACAAGGGGGGTACTTAATTCTGACGCGCACTGTACATACCCATACAAACGTAATACCAAAATGATTTGTAGTTTGAGCATATTTTTACAATGTACTGCTTATTATTTGTATTAGAATAGTATTAATCTAGGAGCCTTTCACACAAACATTTACAAAGACAAGTATGCTTAAAATATATTGCTTAAAAGCAAAAACACTGATTTTCAGCCAGAACCTGATGTCATCATCAGACATGTTAGTCCACAGCTGGACATAGACCTCCCCTTATGAGCGCCATAGCGCCCTGTCTTTAGCTTGTAGCACCCAGCATCTGTCTACAGTGTATCACAGATCGTCTTCCCACCGGCGCCGGAGGGCGTCCTACACTACAAACATATACAATACTAGCAGCCCGCCCCGGCTTCGCACGGGTATCGAATTTCATTTTCTTACACACAGACGTTGGGTTACATTATTGAAGTTTTCATAGGGATCCCTAACTTTTAAAAATATTCTATAGCCTATCATTCTAATGATGAAAGGATTTTTTAAATTGGTCTAGTAGTTTCGGAGCCTTTTCAATTCAATCAAAAAACAATAAATCTTTCCTCTTTATATTATTAGTATAGACTAGACGTGTATTGAGAGACCGCGACTCGGCAAAGGTTTGTGTCACCACGTTTGATAGGTGAATTGATGATAGCACTGGAGGTGTCAAAATTACGGAAGGAATGTACTGCCCTTCCTCTGAAATTTCGAATGGGTACGCGAGTTTTTTATTAACTGATATATATAGAGACTAGCAGCCCGCCCCGGCTTCGCACGGGTATTTTAAAGAATTTTAAGTTCTTACACACACACACGTTAGTTATGGTACTTTATTATTGAAGTTTTCATAAGGATCACTAACTTTCAAAATATTCTATAGCCTATGATTATCATTCTAATGATGACTTTTTTCCAAAAAGGTCTAGTAGTTTCAGAACCTATTCAATTCAAACCACAAACAAACAATAAAATCTTTCCTTTTTAAAATCGTAACTTTAGTCTTTATATAAGTAAAGGAGGTTTACTTATATAAAGACTTTTCTCTCGCACCGCTATATCGCCTACATCGCATAGTTCCAATCTTGAAGTTTTTATATTTTTTGACATTGAGTTTCCTCTCGCATCCCAGTAACGAATTGTGATGTCTATGACAATCCATAACTGGCGGAAGACTGGCGGAGTCGTCGTAGCAAAAGCGGTGCCATAAAAAAAGAAGTTGAAGTTGAGTCACAGCAAAAGCGAGCAGCGCAAAAAAAGAAAAAAAAAGAAGTTGATGTATAGCGCTATGGTTTTATTATTGAAGTTTTTATACGGATCTCTAACTTTTTTGAAAATATTTTATAGCCTATGTTCATCACGAAAATTTTAGGATTCTTATGGTGGAAGAATTTTTCAAATTGGTCCAGTAGTTTCGGAGCCTATTCAATTCAAACAAACAAACAAACAAACAAACATACAAACAAACAAACAATCAAATCTTTCCTCTTTATAATATTAGTATAGATAGAAGATACAGTAGGTACAGAGTAGACAGTTTTTTTTTTATATTTTTATCTTAATCGTTAATCCAGATAACTAATGTAATTCAAGTACCTTGCTCATTTGTGTATAAGTTGATAACGACAGAGGTTTTATCAGTACAGTACGTAGGTACCTAATAAGATAATACGAACGATAGATATCTATCTTAGGGACATATCTTGGTAAAAACAAATACGTCACAACGATTACCAAAAATTTTAAGGCTTTCGATATCGGTTTCGAAGCCCTTTATGGTCTCGCTGTCTGATTAATGAAGCTGTCTGATTAGCGGGTTCAAACCCCGCCTCGGGACAAAATAATGTTTGTATTAACTGTGTTACGGTGATTTTCGGTATTTTCTATTCTATGTATATTAATCCCGGCCGGTATTTGTGCCGCCGTTAGTAAAGAGGCTTTTTATTTTTGGAGAGAACCTACTATTCAACTATGGATATTTGTGTGCTGTTATGAATCTGTCTATTCTATAAAACTTTTAAAACTATCATGGTTATTAATTAACACTAAGCCATTTATAGCGAGATATTCACCATGATTTGAGTTTGCCATTAATTTGGCACATTATTTCGTGATGAATCTTATTAGGGTTTTGCCATCGGTTGCAAAACCCTTATGGGATCGCTTTGGGTCTGTTTTGTGTTTTGAATCCTTAATATCTCAGAAACTACTGCAGCTTTTGACTTGAAATTTTAAATAATAATACATTTTGTGCGCCCGCACATATTTATAGAAAAATAAATGAAAATAAATTAAAAATCAAAATGAAGATTTTCCCGCTCCATAGCAACTGGACAAATTCGCAGCTGGACGGATTCTCAACTGGACGGATTCTCAACTGGACAGATTAGCAACTAGACAGAACGTGTACAGTCCGTGACATAATTTTTTTATGTCGTGACTTCTCTGTGTTTACATTTTCGATGACATTTGATAAATTGATACTTTGAGAAACTGTCAAAGATGACAGAATCATGGGAAACAGACTGTTCCGGTCTGAGTCGGATTAATCTAGCACGAGTTGATTCGAAATTATTGCCGTTTTGATACTGAACAGTGTTTCTAGTGTCAGCTTGACAGTTGTCATCAAAAATGTACATCATGTTCTCGCCTTTCATTTGAGCCAGGAACTGAAACTTCTAGCACGAGAACTTTCCGGGATATTACATTTTTTATTTATTAGATTTTGACATCTACCGTCTTTTCTAATTTTGACCAAAAGTGTCTGTTTTTATCTTTGATTTGTGACAGTTTCTGTCACATGTGACAGTAATTGTCATTTTGACAATAAATCGATTTCAGTGTTTTCCTGTGCTCTGTGGTGCGAAACATCTAAAGACCCAAAAAAATTCACAAGTGCCCATATTGATGTGGAAATAGTGATAATTTTACATTAGTTCCATTATTTTCAGATTCTTTAGAAACAGAACTAGTGATAAATAAAAACGTCAGTACCTAGTTTAAAGTTTTTTAAAAATATTGACGACTGTACTCTGTCCAGTTGCTAATCTGTCCAGCTGAGAAACCGTCCAGTTGCGAATCTGTCCAATTGCTACGGAGCGGATTTTCCATACAAATTTTGAAATCAAAATTTTAAATAGGACGTACAAAGTCGAAAGTGGTATCAAATGAAAGGTACTCGTTTGTAGATTTCAAAATAGTTTTTGAAATTTTGGTAGATTTTATACTTTTTAAAATATTTTGAAAAAGGTCAAAAAAATTACCGTTCCCCCCCTATCTCCGAAGATTGCAGAGCGATCGACGTGATATGTTCGAAGTGTTTGTAGATATGGATCTATATTTTACAGGAAAAATATAGAGAAGTCTGTAAAAACAATACTTTTTGAAATATGGTCAAAAAAGGACGGGAAAAATTTCTGAAGAGGTGACTACCCCACCGAGTTGGGTATCAAATGAAAGGTATTGGTTTGTACATTCCAACACAGTTTTTGAAATTTTGATAGATACATACGGTACACTTTTTGATATATTTTGAAAAAGGTCGAAAAATTTACCGGTACCCCCCCTCTATCTCCGAAGATTGCAAAGCGATCGATGTGATATGTACTGTTAATAGTAGTTCCACAGCGCACCAAAATTAGTCCCGAGGCAGAAATCAAACCGCAACCTCCTGCGTTGTAAGCCCACCGCGCCAAGAGGTCGTCATATACGTACCTACCTAAACGACAAAAGTTCAAAACCCTCGGCGCGCGAGTTACACTCGCACTTGTCGTACATGTTTTTTATTTGCTGTTGGTCTCTTTAGTATCGCTACAGCCATAATAAGTCTATTGTGATCGCCACGTCATGAGGTCACCTCTGAACCTCCAGCGCTACAGATAGCCACCCTTGCAGCTATTAAGAACTGTTAGGTTTCCTCGGGCTGATATCTCGTACTACACCTACAAAC
>OZ007535.1:12362796-12449113 GCA_963931895.1 Eupithecia pulchellata
TGGCTGCCAGTCTAACTTATTTTATATTCTACTTATAATATTTTCTTTTTTTATTTACATTTCAATATATTGTGTCCAAATTATTGCAAAAAAAATGTTATCATTCTAACAGATACTTGGAAAATATTAGAAAATATAAAGAACGAAAATTAATGCTTTTTAGTAAGACATGTCAAATTTATTTGTTCCTACCACTTCTACTAAATTCGGGAAGAATCCGCCTGGCAACACTTTAGAAAGGGACACAGGGCTGCAGCTTTCTCCCTCGGATCGGATTTTTCTCTGACCAAGTGATTGTCTATAATAGACTTAGGGTCATACACATAAGGTTTATTTTATATTGATGTCAAATTGACAACGCACATTCCAGGTTGGGTTTATGTTCCTAGGTTGGGTTTATGTTCCTTGGCGGAATCATAATAAAAAAAGAAGTTGAATATATAGCACACGGTTTTATTTTTTCATGCGGATCTCTAACTTTTTTGAATATATTCTATAGCCTAATGTTCATCAGAGAAAATTTAAGATTTTAATGGTGAAAGAATTTTTCAATTCGTTTCAGTAGTTTCGGAGCCTATTCAATTCAACCAAACAAACAATCAAATCTTTCCTCTTTTAATATTAGTATAAATGAATTATCATATCACATTACTATGAGATATGAGAGAGTTTGGATGATTGTTGTCTCCTGACACCAATACTACTAAACGTCCGGTCCGTTATGCAGACATGCTATTCGTGGCTCACTCATATTACTAAACCAATTGATAAAATTCTCAGACCTTTAGCATATTTATGCCCATGTTATTTATGCTTATCCGTTAGAAGCGAGGTAATATCTATATATATGGATATTGTTGTAAACGTATACAACCCAACTTCAGCTTCTTCTGAAATATTTGTAAATGTTATCTTACTTATTTGATAATTGAATTATCAGGTATTTTATTATCGCTTCGGTCGCCTTGCAGAGTGACGGTTGTCGAATTGCGGTTAATTATAGTAAATATCATAAATAATTCGTCAAGAAGTCTAACGTTATTCTTTGCCATGCCTGAATTATACCGTACCAATATGTTTATCTTTCAATGTCTTTAAATCTATACTAATATTATAAAGAGGAAAGATTTGATTGTTTGTTTGTTTGTAACATACAAACATTATGCTTATTTGTTTGAATTGAATAGGCTCTGAAACTACTGGACCAATTTGAAAAATTCTTTCACCATTAGAATCCTGAATTTACCGTGATGAACATAGGCTACCTACATAATATTTTCAAAAAAGTTAGGGATCCGCATGAAAAATTCAATAATTGAATCGTGCGCTGTATATTCAACCTCTTTTTCTATTATGGCGCGTCATAATAGGAAAAGAGGTTGAATATATAGCGCACGGTGCTTGCTTTTTCTCTACGGCCCGTGTCAGTTACAGAGTGTCGAGTCAATGTCAAAAACCCCAATGCTGTTAAAAAAAGTAAGGGATCCGTATGAAAACTGTAAAACCCATCGTGTTAGTGTGTATAGTTTCTGAAATTTTTGTGGACCACGATTTTGTTTCCGTAAAGATGATTGAAAACTAAAGTATATAAACTACCAAAAATAAAAGTTATTAATTAGTACCTTAGTAAAATTGTTACTTTGGAAAATAAACATTAAATAAACCGAATGTGTATTAAGTTTTCTTTTAGATTCTTAGGTAATATTATATTAAACAGGAGCAGGGAGTAGACCTATTCCTATTTATTGTTCTTATAATTAATACCGTGGCGTAATATCTAAAATAGTCTTACGTAATAAATGACTAGCCCTTAAACAACTGTGTCGCGAGGATTTAAGATTAAAAGTTCCCTAGATTACTATTTATGATCCGAAACTAGGTCTAAGACTACATGAAGGTAATAAAATAGCAGCTACAATAAAAAATATGTACAGAATAATTAAATATATCTTATCTGTCATGCGTGATGCAAAATGGGGTTTATTGGGTTTATTGGTGTAATATTCACGTGATAAATGACAATGACCCATGACAATGTAACAATCTAACTAAAATTGCAAACGGCCAAAACCGTAATCATCATCAGCATACTTTAGTCCAATGCTGCATCTAGGATTTTAAAATAGGTACCAATACAAATAATTACCTCATCTATAGATATAAATTGCCACGCAAAAATCGCCTAAGCTAAGATCCAATCTATAATAATAATATATTCATTTGTTGTATCCTAAAAATAAGTATCCTACATTCTGTAGTTGTATCGAATCCACTATATGATAGATAGGCCTAGTAGTCAGTTAAGAATGTCAAATGCATTTTTTTTTATTTCATGCTCATGGTTCAATTAATGATATGTTGTAATTTTTTTGTTATATTGTTTCAGGCGAACAATGTGACAGCTATCTAGAATACTACAAAGAGATCACAGAGACAGTACAACAAGAGTCATAGTACACTTCCAGCTAAAGATCTAAAACATAAGCCTGTACTGCTAGAATCTTCAAGTTTAAAATGTACCTAGGTACTGAGGTGAAACCTCAATATTATTATAATAACTATTTTAAGAAAATAATTGTGTATATTTGTTAAAAATATAAATTTCATGTTACTTTGTGTTTCTATTTCCTTTTAGTTTAAATTAATTCCAAAGACAAAAAATATTATCTCAAAATGGTGTAAATAAAACAAGACTTGAAAATAGGTATTTAGTGTTGCTTAAATTTATCTAGTCAATAATGTTTACATGGTGACCTTATGACTTGCTAAATAAGATATCATGTGTAATGATAATTAATAACACCTACAAGGCAATTTGCGTGCCACATCTTAAATGCAAATTATTATGTAATAAGTTATTACTAACAATTTGTATGGATACTCAAGAAAACAAAATGTTTAGTACAAGAAAATATAATTAATGTTAAAAAAAATAACCATTGGTTTGTAATGTAATAGAGTAATATTGAATATTAGTATAACATTGGAATAGCCTTGAGCTAAAAGCTCACAAATGCACCTTTTCTTAAAATTACAAATTAACAACAGCACGGATAGATTTTCCGGCATGCATCAGGTGGAATGCCTCGTTGATCTCCTTCAGAGGAACATTATGGGTGACAAAGTCATCAATAGGCAGTTTCTTTGTTAGGTATTCCTCAACCAGCTTTGGTACACTGTCTCTGCTCTTATAGCCTCCGAAAGCTGTTCCTTTCCATGTGCGGCCTGTGACTAGCTGGAAGGGACGTGTGCTGATCTCCTGGCCTGAAGCTGCAACTCCAATGATAACAGACACTCCCCAGCCTTTGTGAGCAGCCTCTAGGGCAGCGCGCATAGTGTTCACATTACCGATGCACTCAAATGTGTAATCTAGGCCTCCATCCGTCATATCAACAAGAACTTGCTGGATTGGTTTCTCATGATCCTTAGGATTCACAAACTCATTGACTCCAAATTTCTTAGCAACTTCAAACTTGTCTGGGTTGATGTCGACTCCAATGATGCGCTTAGCTCCAGCATTTCTGCACCCGAGGGCTACAGCAAGACCTACAGCACCGAGCCCAAATATGGCGCAGTTGGAACCTGGCTCCACCTTGGCTGTGTTCAAAGCTGCGCCGTATCCCGTCGGTATCCCGCAACCGAGTAAGCATACTTTATCTAAAGGTGCGTTGTCAGCGACTTTGCACACGGAAATTTCAGCAACAACTGTGTACTCACTGAAGGTGGAGCATCCCATAAAGTGGTAAAGTTCTTGTCCCTTGCAGCGGAAGCGCCTCGTGCCGTCGGGCATCAGACCCTGGCCCTGCGTGATGCGCACTTTCTGGCAAAGATTGGTTTTAGGGTTCAGGCAGAACTTACAGGTATTGCACTGAGGTACGTACAGGGGAACGACATGATCACCGGGTTTAACAGAAGTGACCCCCTCGCCGATACTTTCGACAATTCCACCGCCTTCGTGTCCCAGAATCACGGGGAAAACTCCTTCGGGATCTGCTCCGGAGAGGGTGTAAGCATCGGTGTGGCACACGCCGGTTGCGGTGATCTTTATTCGGACTTCTCCAGCCTTTGGCGGGTCGACCTCGATCTCCTCGATGGACAGATCTTTGCCGGCCTCCCACGCGACAGCCGCGGAACACTTGATCACTTTGCCGACGGTAGACATGATCGCTCGACAGCAGTCGGTTTACAAATGAAATGGAAAGGAAAGGAACCTGAACTGAGTTGCCTAACTAACAATGATGTAACCGCAACTTAGGTATCAGGAAATTTATCAAATAACCTTGAACTTCGCCCAAAAAAAAAATAAAGCAACCGGTGGTTTATTCCCAAAAATATGCTATGATATGGCTTGATGACATTCATTCAGTGATATTGATTGACGTTTCCCAAGAGATCCCTTCTTCTTATTTAACGGCTTGCTGTGTCTGTACAAACCTTAGATTATAGAGGAATATAGATCTGGCATAAACATCTATACGAACTTGTTACGAACAGTTAGTTATAGAAGTGTGATGTATTTCGACAGCAGAGTTACTGACATATCGGCATCTCTTTTTGACTAATGAAGATAATCATGAGTAAAAAAGGACAACAGCAGTTTGATCATGACTGAAAATGGCAACATTGTTTTGGTGACGTCACAAAATACCTCACCCCTCACCCCCTGTGGCCGGTCGCCATGTTTTGTCTCCGTAAACAACAAGTACATCAGTTGTCATCCGGACTTGTTTTTATTCGAAAATGAAGGAAATTTAGAGTTAATAGGCGATAATTATGCTTTTTTATAGTGTGCAAACTTGGAGAATAATGCATTTTATAAGTGTATGTGCAGAGTGTTTGGCTGTCGCATGAAAATCAACAAAAAACATCAAAATATAACGTTGCATGGGAAAGGTACCGAATTCATTCAAAATTTCTTACATTTTCTATTATTTTCAAACATTTTGCTGTTTGTGGGAAAGTTTATAAAGATCCGCTTGCTTTTCTTTATTCATTTAATGTTTTACTATGAATATTATGTGATTTTATGAGAAAATTATTCGTCATAGTAAATAGAGTTAGGGTTCGGTATTTTGAAAACATCGATTATCGATAACGAATTATTTCATCGACGCAGTACCAAAAACACAAAATAAAAAAAATTCTTTACAGCAGCGTCAGCAACTTTGAACCAAGCTAACCAAGATTCAAAGGTGTAGTGCCAGGGACAGAATTTTTGGTTGGGGTGGAGTTTACGGGACGCAGGACTTAGAAAATTTTCGACGAATTTTTTTATGTATATATAACATGTATTTTTTTTTTGGCTACGTAAAGAGGGTCACTAGGGGTCCAACTTTGGTTCAGGTGATCCACCCCAAAGTTCAATGACCTCGGCGCTAGAGGTCAAAGTATGTCGTTCAGACTTAGAAAAATTTCGAAAGATGTTTTAACAAATGTTTTTTATCTTGTGGCATCGTTAAGAGGGTCACTAGGGGTGCAACTTTGGTTCAGCGGTTTGACCCCAAAGTTCAATGACCTCGATGCTAGAGGTCAAAGTGTGTCGTTAAATATGGATGCAGAAACAATATAAAAACTTTACAGAGCATTCCGGGAAGAGTTGATTAGATTCAATTTGAGTGGCGGATCCGACACAGAGTTCCCCGACTCCACGTGGTCTTGTGCGTGGAGCCCCTAGAGTGTATATAATAAGCCGGAGGCGCGAAGGGAGTGCAGCCTCCGCCAGCCGTAACAAGGGACAGGCACAGTGTGCCTGTCCCTTGTTACGCAATGGCGGAGAGGCTGCACTGCACTTCCCGCAGTGCAGGAGCTATCGCGATCGCGATGCAATAAAAAAAAACATGAAGAAATACCCCGACACATAGAATTCCAAAAATACAAAAAGGTCTAACTTTGTATTTGAAACTGATTTATTTAACTTACCTGTATACTCCAGCTTAAACTAACGTTTTTACAATAAAGGTCAGTGACCTTGTGTTCGAAAATGATTGATTTAACTTTTCGGCGTCGACTCCAGCAAAAACCAACGTTTTTACAAAAAAGGTCAGTTTTTGATGGAATGGGCTTGATAGGTCAGTGATTGTCTAAGACTCTTCCACACACGCCATCAAGGTACAAGCTGCAGAAACTGGCAGTCCACACGAAACTTACCTTGGGCCGAGCGCGGCAACCTAAATAATTGTCTTATATGAACATATTAGTATTAGTACTGAATATAGAGGATATTCATTGAATTGAGTGCCAGCCAAAGCTTGGGGAAGTTGTAGTGTTAATATTAACTGAATTAAGCTGTACTGTACGTAGTAAATAGCGTTTTTTATTGAACTTGATGAAATCTATTGTAGTATCCCGTTTTTAGACGATAGGACGGAGGGTAATATAATGCTAATGACCCGTTACGGCCGTTACGGATCACCTAGGTATAGAAACTTAAATAAAACTGAACAGAGCTTAAAGATAGGTACTTATTCTTCTACTTACTAATATTCGAAAATTTAGAATTCAACTCCGTGCAACTCAATTACTTACTTATCGATATTCAATGTTAAAATACGCGCAACTCTACAGCAGGCCGCCATCTTTGTGCCAGACTAACTTTAGGTATGCACGTAGGTATTTCAGGTCTATATATTCCTTCGTCTGAGGTACAAACAAAACTGCCAGTTTCCATGTTCAAAATACTCTTGACAACTTACTCTTATGCTATGTTCACATGCGCGCGTTCAACTCGACATTCAACGTGCACATTCACATTCACGAGCGTGTGAACGGTACGCCCGAGCCCGTAAACGCGTCTGTGACCGTGAATGCCGCGAACCGGGCGAGTGTCGGTTTTTTGGCAAAGTTCAAAGGATGAATGTGCGGGCGCCCGGTGACTGTTTACACGGGCGCGGGCACTCAGTCTCTCTCGCGCTTTCGTGAATTTCTGTGAACTTTTATCATCCACCACCTTCTTCTTTGCAGTCTTTTTCTCCGTCGTTCATCATTTTGTTTCTTTTTCCAATAAAAATAAGTTAAGCCAAAGGATATGGCAGCAACAACACCGAGATCCTCGCTGCCCGCCATGCTGGCACTGAACTGACTGACACGACGGCGTGCGTGTGAACAGCTTGAATTTTCGCCGGCCTGGGACGGGCTGCATACCGCGCAGCCCGCCAGGTAGCCCGCCGGGCTGCACGGCGTGCATGTGAACATAGCATTACACATCAGTGAAAATTATCTAACGTAGGTATATTAAACAAACTAGAAAGATAACTCAATATTATAATAATAATTATTATAATGCTGGACTATCCACACCACACAGCATCATCTAGCCCCCAAGCTAAGCAGTTATTAATGCATACCTACCTCATACCTACCTACGACATAATGGCCTATAGCTAAAAGTTTGCTTCTTCTTATGGTATTACTTCTGTCATAAGGCGGGCACAGACCAAGCGAACGAGAGCGAGCGAAGGCTTAATATCGAACGCGAACGAACCAGTGTGGACGTTAGGGCGAAAACAAGCAAGCCCGAACGAGGGCCTGCGTTCGCCTGCGGCCGTGTTCCGCCCGCGGTTTTGCATTTGTTCCTTTGGTGGACCCAACAACGAAAGCGAGTGAACGGTACCGATCGTCGAATCCTACTCATAGCGTTCGCTCGCTCTCTTTCGCTTACGGAGCGTACTGCGTGAGCGACGCGATGCGGCGCGAAAACAACAAACAGTATAGACCTATTGAAGTGGCCTACGTAACCAAACGCACGTAAGGTGCGGCGTGAAACAAAGCGAACCCACAGAACACTAATATCGAGCGAATGCGATCAGTTGGCTTGATTTGTTCGCGCGAACTGGACAATATCGCGGGGCCGCCGGCCGTGGTGGTACAGGACGGTTCGCTCGCACGTAGGATAGAGTAGCCGCGTCGCTCCGGACTGACTTAAATCGCATCGCATCCGCGCCTCGCCGCATCGCCTCGCGCTTGCGTCCAGCCCGCTCACGCAAGACACCGCGTTAGTCTATACCTTCCATTAGCAGAAACTCTACTTCCACTTTAGATAGTCGAAAAAAAAACATGAAAAATGACAGCAAGTAAAATAACGATGTCACTTTGTATTGCTTATGACAGAGCTGTCGTCGCCCTGCCCCGCCGCGCCGCAGCCGTTGCCGCCGCCCTGCCGCTCTGCCGATTGATGGCTTTGCATAAAGCGGTGTGGGGTGGGGCGCCTTTGCCAAGAAGCCATTTTGAAGATACAAACATACGTTGAATAAAAACATTGTCATTGCCTTGCCAGTGAGCTTGCCAGACAGCTAAACGTCAAAAAGAAATCTTGACGTACACCAAACGCTATTATTTTAATGAATCGTGCATATCATACCTATTGTGTTCTCCTATGTTAGTTACATTTTCTTGATGCAAAATTTTCTAATTCATTCTGATCTTCATTAATTTTAAACCGATCATATTAAGAAGTGTAATAATTAATTACACTTCTTAATATGATCGGTTTAAAATCAGTATCATAATTATTATGATACTCCATAACTGACACTGGCAGAGTCGTAGTGAAAAGCAAGCAGGGCCAGAAAAAAAGAAGTATAAGTTGAGTTGAGTTGAGTGCAAGAAGCTTATACTAGACACTGGAGATTGCACATGTTCTATTAGATTGAAGACGAGGTCGTTCACCCTAACTTATGTTTTTTATCCTTTTCATACAAAGTGTCCGGTTGCCATGATCGGAAAAGAAAGTCCCAAGGATAACTTTAATATTAGGTAGGTAATAAAATAATACTAGCTCTTCGCATCTCGGTTCCACCCGCCCGCGGCTAGAAGGCGTTAACTCGCGTGAATTTTCACGTATCTAGTTAGTTCTAATCGTTAACCTAAAACCTAAGTTCATACTGCTAGCTCGAATTACAGGTGAAGAAAATAAAAGCGTGTTAAAAATAACGGACTTCCATACATACTTTTAACTTTTTTTTTATCCCAAGAGTTAAACCAGTAAAGTCCTTTATCTTTTCTAGTTATCATATTAATAACACCTGTGAAAAATGACAGTTTTTTTGCTCTAAATGATTAGGTATTTTAAATTTTAATGTCCAATAGCCAAATTTTGCTCACAATATTTTGAAACATAGAAGTTAGTTTTGGTGCACGCAATAATTCTAAGTGTAAGCTACTAACACATAAAAAGTTCCCTTACCAATTAAAGTACCCTAAAGATTGAGTAGTACAATATACTGTTAATGGCAACACTAATAGCTAATGTGTCAAACAAGTGCAATAGAAATTTCGTTCACCTCAGATGTTTATGGGAAAAAATAAGCGATAAATAAAGTTGTTTTCAAGTTTTTAACAATGTATTGTGTAGTGCTTGATTGCAAAAGCGTATGGGATCCAAAATCTAATATCAAGTTCCACAGGTGAGTGTAATTTTACGATAAGTTGTACGCAAATTGAACACAGGTCTTCTTGGACCTAATTTTATGTTTGATTCAAGTTTGGTTAGTGCTATGAGGCGTTTGTTTAGTTTATTTTAACCTCATGTATAGGTGTATTTAATATTGTTTAATAATATGGTCGCTTGATGAAGATACGCGATAAGTAAAGACTGTTTATTGCAAAACAGAGGGTGACCATCAGTTAAAAAAAGTTTGAAAAAACCTTAAGAAAAAGAGATTGTAATTGCACTAACTACCTAAATGGACTCTTTCACTAATGCCCTTTGGAATAATTGTGTTGCTTAAAATTTTCATATATTTCATGTAGGTATGTAGTATTTATCATGACTGTGTTACATTTGGTAGTGCATTATGCTTTTATTACAATTTTCTTTGTTGATGTTTCAGCTTTCCTAAAGATGATAAAAGGAGGAGAATATGGTTATCAAATATTTCTTTGAAGGGAAAATTTTATGAGAGTGCAAAAATATGCAGTTTGCATTTCAAAGAAGAAGATTATGACTGCGATAGACCTGGACACCTGCTCAAAAGTGCTTACCCGATCTATCTGCAAGGACTATGTGATTATGGTTCAGAACAGGTAAATAGTTATAGTCTAATAAAGCAATGGTTCCTAAGGCTCCGGCAATGGATAAGTTTCCCATATACATAAACATAAATTAAGAACAAAATGATTTGTAATTTGATCATATTTTCACACCATGAGCAGCCATTATTTGTATGAGAATAGTATTTACCAAGGTTCCTGCCACAAGCATTTTTGAAAATACTAACCTATGTATACAAATAATAAGTGAAAATGTTTTCTTAGAAAAAAATATTTGTTTCAATTTGTTTCAGTAAAGTGATTTGAATAAAATTGGGGTAGGAATCTAGATAAATACAATTTTAATACGTGTGACCCGAGAGCTGGTCAATATTTGGCACAGCGCATCAGCATTGCCATACAATGTGGCAATGCAGCCAGCATCTTGGGTACACTTCCAACTGGTATTGATATGGATCAGTTGAGCTACCTGTAGTTTGTTCGCAACAGTCTGCAGTTAGCTCAATTGTAAATACTAGTGGGTTTTTTTTAATTTAGTTAGATCATTGTAATTTATTTGTTAATAAAGGCTTGGCCATTTAAAAAAAAAAAATTTAATACAAATTATAGCAGATCATGGTGAAAATATGCTCAATGATTTTGACATTTGTATATATTTGGGTAATTAATCCATATCACAGGAATCTTAACCGGTGATTCTTATAAAAAATACTAAGATTTGTTGTATTTTTTTTATAGATAAAACAACTCTACTCATTTGCTTTTACTGTATATAAACTCCAAATCAATAATTGGTGATCTATAGCAAGCAAGGGCGTCGCCAGGGGGGGCAGGGGGGCGCAGCTGCCCCCCCCTAGAGATCAAAAAAATGTACCTAGCCAACTGCAAAACAACGAAAGTCCTGCTTTTGTCTTGCTTTGCCGATAAATCCCGCATAAATCCACGATCACTAGGAATAAGTAGTGACATGACAGTTAGTACAATAATATTTGTTTGCGGACCAGGTAAATGTTATCCGCTGCTGGACATAGGCTTCTCCTATTGAGCGCTAGGGTCGTAATCTCTGACAACACCCCCCCCCCCCCCCGCCGATTAGTACATATTTCTGGCTACGGCTTGCCCCCCCCCCCCCTGGCCCGTGGGCTGGCGACGCCCTTGATAGCAAGACAATATTTTTGACAAAAGTTATCTCATTGTGATCATATTACTTTTATCATAGTGTACTCAGTCATGTTTTAACTATCTTCTAGGCCTGCAGTACAACTCAAACAAGCACTGACAATAAAATAATAGAGCCAGCTTCAATAATAAAAACAGAGCAAAAAGGTCATGCTGAATGTCATTTGAAAGAGAACATTTTACCAAGCCCAAACCCACAACCAGGTTCTTCACAACAAGTTGTTCAAGTATGTATAAGACTTATAATAATGTAATTGAATTTTAGGAGGCATTCATTTCGACATCCCGGTCAGTCTAGCAGGTGGTAAACTTGCCTACAAAGCTCATGATTTCGGGGTTGATTCCCAGTAAGGAAAAATATTTTCTTGGGTGTTTTATATCTATTTATATATGGTTTATTGGATAAAGTAATTTTATCTTAAAGCTTTGATACATAATTTTGTCTGTTTTGAACGAATTTAAATTATATAAGACAGTTTTTAAGAGCTTCATAAGCTCTTATGAGAGTAAGCCTGTGTCTCAAAAACGGTGAAATTTAAAGGCCAGTTCCCATATTTTATTGCTTAAATTATCTTTCATGTTGTAAAAATACATTAAATACAATAATTTTATTTCTTTAACAGATGGATGAAAATGAATCACCTCCTGCTAAGCGACGCTGCTTGAAAGATTTTAACGTGCAAGTAAAAATGAAGACACCTCGCGAAATAGCATTAGAGAAGAGCAAAAAAGCCTTACAGCAGAAAGTCGTCCGTCAAGAGCATAAAATAAGTGACATGAAATCATTAATTAACGTAGTACGAAATTACACGAGTCAAACAGAAATTGAGAATATCTTGCAAGGAAATTTTGCTAATATTTGCAAAGCATTTAACTATAAGGCAGCAAAATCCAAAGGAGTGAGCTATAGCGATGAAGTTAAAGCATTTGCTCTGACGGTTCATTTTTACTCGCCAAGGGCGTACGAGTTTTTAAGGACAGTAATATCTTTACCTCATACAACTACTTTGTGGCGTTGTATTTCATCGTTCAATTGTGATGTTGGCTTCTTAAATGAAGTTTTACAATATCTTAAACATCAATTGCCCGAAAAACCACATTTAAAAAATGTCGCTTTGATATTTGACTCGATGTCTTTAAAAAAGGACATTTCCTATGATCCCAAGTTGGGTAAACTTTTTGGATATGTTGACCTTGGAAGTATTCCGGTAAGCGAACCAGAACAACTAGCTTCCGAAGTTCTAATCTTTCAAATTGTGTCGTATACAAATTATTTGAAGTGTCCTATTGGATATTTTTTCACTCCAAACAGTTTGTCTGGTGAACTTCTTGGGCAGCTAATATACTCTGCTCTGATACTTTTAATGGAGATCGGCATCACTGTACGATCTCTTACTTGTGATGGTGCCAAATGTAATATTAAAGCTCTTGAGTCACTGGGCTGTTGTTTGTCGGAAGAAGAGCTGAAGCCATATTTTCGGCACCCAAATGGTGTTAGCAATGTCTGCTGTTTACTGGATGCAGCGCACATGTTAAAACTCGCCAGGAATGTCCTATCAGACTTCGGTTTAAATACTCCTGATGGAGAAGTATCATTTAAATTTATTAAAAATCTTCATGACATTCAAGAGAAAGAAGGTTTGAAACTCTCGAACAAAATAACAGGCGGCCATATCAATTATAAAAACAAAAAGATGAACGTCCGAATGGCAGCACAGACACTCAGCTCATCAGTTGCTGATGCAATAGACTTCTTGCGTTACAGCGGTGATTCAAATTTTGAAGGAAGCGAAGCTACATCAAATTTTATCAGAATAATTGATAGACTTTTTGATAATATGAATAGTCGTTCGCCATATGGAAAGGGCTTCAAATCCCCACTGTCCAATCATAATAAAGAAGTATGGCAAAGTTTTTTTAAGGAAGCTGCTGACTACATTATGAAAATAAAAATCGGTGATACACCTATACTACGACATGGGAGAAAAACTTTTGCTCTGGGTTTTCTGATGAATTTGATTTCACTGAAGATGTTATTTTATGACTTAACATCGTTACCGGAAAATCCTTTAAAATACTTTCTCACATTCAAATGTTCCCAAGACAATTTAGAAATATTTTTCTCGCTTATAAGATCAAGGGGTAGAACGCAAGACAATCCAAGTCCGCTTGAAGTTCGTTATATATTAAGAAAATTGTTATTTAGAAATTCGGTACAACCCAGCATTAATGCTAATTGCGTTGACGATGCTTTCAACTCGAATCATGTCATTGATTTTAGAAATAAAACAAGGTCTTTGATTGAGAATCCCAACAATGAGGAAGAGGATGTGGATGAATTAGTCAATAATATGGTTAGCCACCGTTTTGTTTTCACATGTATAAACGATAATGAGTGATACTAAGATTTTAAGTAGGTAAGTATGATTTCTGTAATTTCAAGTAAATAAACAAATTAAATCAATTATTGGTTTTTATTTCGAAATTATTCATTGCTACTAAGGAGCCCATAGGTATACTTAAATTATTATGTTGTAATTCGAATCTAGGAGGATAGTAGACTTCTTATAATATTCTATAATTATGTACTACTTAGTCTTGCAAACAGTACTTATCGAACTTGCCACGTAAAAAGACAGATGTAACATGGAGCAAGAAGTACTTACCTATTTAGAAAATCTGAAGTCTCTGATAAAGTTTGAAATGGTGGTCACCCTAATGAAAGAGATGGAAGACATACGTGACGTAATTCAAGGTCATATTTTTTATCTTCAATTCAATATTCGCTATGCAATCTCCAGTGTCTAGTATAAGCTTCTTGGTTGAGTGCATAATTGTCTTGTCAGTTGTGTCTTTGCTTTGTGCATTTTCAACTAAGTTTTAGAATTGTGGCTACATAGACCAAGGAACTTATACCCAACCTGGAATGTGCGTTGTCAATTTGACACTAATATAAAATAAACCCTATGACACTAATATAAAATAAACCCTATGTGTATGACCCTAAGTCTATTATAGACAATCACTTGGTCAGAGAAAAATCCGGTCCGAGGGAGAAAGCGCTTCGACAACCCTGTGTCCCTTTCTAAAGTGTTGCCAGGCGGATTCTTCCCGAATTTAGTAGAAGTGGTAGGAACAAATAAATTTGACATGTCTTTCTAGAAAGCATTAATTTTCGTTCTTTATATTTTCTAATATTTTCCAAGTATCTGTTAGAATGATAACATTTTTTTAGCAATAATTTGGAGACTATATTGAAATGTCAATAAAAAAAGAAAAGATTATACGTAGAATATAAAATAAGTTAGACTGGCAGCCCGTCAGCCATATTCATTTGTTGTGATTGGTGATGCTGATCCTGAAAGGGACAGAGGGCTATCGCGAAGCTATCTCGCTCGGACCGCGTATCGGCAGCTTGTGCGCATTCCAGATTGGGTATAAGTTCCTTGACATAGACACAGCGAGCCATGAAATAAGAAGAAGAAGGTATCCATTCGTGCATTCGTGATTCCTGGTTCGTGAATTGAATCTGATTTCAAACAAATGTGGACTTTATAAATTTTTACAGATACCTAAACATTGGCTTTGAATCATGGCAAAACTACACAATTATTATATTTTGTGTCCTCTCATTGATCAGAAAAGTTTCCTAGGCGTTGCAGAAAACAAGGAAGACGAACATGTGATCGTAACTTTGGGACGTAATGTTGTCAACAAATACAGGGTAAAGACGTTTATTTGTTTGTATCTACATAAAAATGTAGTTTATCTATTACGATATTTCTTACATAGAGCTATTGAGATCGATACAATGAAAAAACATGTTTTCACGTTTTAAGTAGGTACCTAACTAACCTATACATAAAAGTTACTACATACCATAAAAAACTGTGCATTTTTAGCTCTCTGATCAAAAGCAAGTCAGTGGTTGGACTTCCCGCGACCACATTACTGCTCCTGTTATATATGATGCATCAGAAGACAATTATGTTGGTGTTTTCAATAACAACACCATAAAAGTGTGGGCCGAAGGCTCCTCCAACCTTGATAAACTTAAAAAATACAAGGTAATTCATTCACACATTTACCAACAAGCATTATTCTATTGATGGGAAATTAAGCTGTACAATATTTTTTTTTATTTTCAGTTCTCAATAAATATCTTGCAAATAGTCCAGAGGAGTTCAACACCACTGATCATATTCAGTAACGGCAATACTGCGAGCCTACCATATGCTATTGAGAATCGAAAGACATATGAGAGTAAATCCCTACTGCGAGATACTGATGAGATTGTAGATCTGTCCTGCTGGACTTTCAATGCTACAGATTACATCTGCTATGTTGTCAAGAATGAAGGTAGTTATGAAGTTGTGAGCTGCTCCCTTAGAGTTGAGTTGGGAGACTTGGACCGTTCTAGTCTGCACAGGGAGAAGGTTGC
The DNA here is from genome assembly GCA_963931895.1 of Eupithecia pulchellata. NCBI lineage: Eukaryota > Metazoa > Arthropoda > Insecta > Lepidoptera > Geometridae > Eupithecia > Eupithecia pulchellata. The sequence continues at coordinate 12,378,404 of OZ007535.1, forward strand.
AAGAACTGATGCTGATGATGTCTACATTGCTGGGCAGTTGGTCTATAAAAATTCAGTGTATATTTTATGTAAGTATATTCAAATATTTTTTATCATACTGGTCTTTATTATGACTAAACTTAAAAATTTGCACCAAAATTAATCAGATCTTGTGTGACCCTGTTTTTTTTTTTCAATTTATAGTTAACTAATACTACTTTGTTTTTAGGGGATGATGCAAAACTCACAGTTTATGACACATACTCCAAAACATGGAAGACCATAGGGTCAGTCCCTTGGATCAGCACCAAAACAGCTGTCTCGCTAGCTAGGATTGGCAAAAACCACCTCATTCTATTTGGAAGCAACAAGGACCAAGAAGGTGCCATTATTGTAGCTTATAACTACAGCCTGGGGGTTGGGTCCTGCAGATATCCCATGAAGCTGTACAGGGAACATGCTAAAATCTATTGCTTCCATAAGAGAATTGTCCTTGAAGCTTCTAACCACATTGGTATGCTGCCATTCACATTAGAAACCAAACGAAACCTCTCCAGCCTACTTGGATCCCATGACATTGTGGTAGATGAGAGCCCCGAGGTTGCAGACTGGAATGTTACATCTGACCCTCTTCCTGAACTCAGCAGTTTTGAAGAGAATACCATAAGGCTCGGCATCACAGAAAGGAAAGCCGGTGTTCAAATTATACCAGATCTTATAAAACAAGACCAATATGATGAGCTAGTGACACTGTTAGAAGAATTCAGAGATTTGCCAGAGTCTGTAATAGGCAGTTTATTCAAATATGCCATTCAAAGATTAAATCCTGACAACTCTGATTTCACAAATAAGGAATTCAGGGAAAATGTTGATCAAATATATAAAGATGAATTACAATTGCTGAACTCTATTTGCAAGATCACTGTTTGTGATGCCTTGGTGATCCCACATTTAAGAGAATCACTGACTGTTGATGACTCCTTATTCCTTTTATGGTATATTGCAAGGTTGTTGTTTGAATCAGAGGAACCACTTGATGTCTCTGAAGAAAGTAGGCTCTGTGATTGGCTGACTTTGATCATGGATGCATTTTACCAGCAGTACCTGATATCTAAAGAAGAGAGAGTCAGTAAGGTCCTGGCCACTGTGAGGAAGTTGGTTATAAGCCAAATACAGGGATTGCATAATTGTGACAAGATGATTGCAGAGATACAGAAAATGAGAACTTCAGGCAATAAATCTGTAGCTGAAAAATACTACACCATTGAAATTATGAATATATGAGTTTGGAAAGTAGAAGTAGAGTATTAATCTTTTTATTTATATACTTTACATAAATAGACAATAGGTTAATTAACCACTGTTCTGGGCCATGTCCAATATTTTAGAAATTGTGGCCCAGACAACCTGATGTCAGGATGTCTGGCCACATTCTGGACATGTTTTTTCACTGGTTATTGTTGTACTCTAAGTACAACAATTCAATTTAGGTATTGGGAAGGTATTATAATCTGATAGTTCCAAACATAACATATCACACACATGTCCAGAGATTCTGATGTTAATGGCTATAGGCATAATGTTGGTTGTAAGTAAATAAAATAGGTCAAGGATCTATTCAACAGTCTTTTTAATAGCAGCTCTAGCAAACTGTACAACCATAGGTTTATCTTTCAATATGTAACCATTACTTTCATTCAAGGCAGTTTCTGCTAGCTCCTCATTAGGAAATGTCACAAATGCTTGTCCCTTCATCCTTCCTTCCTGCATTACCCTCACATCAAATCCAGTCATCTCTTCATCAGTCATACCTTCCACATATCTCTTGTAAATTCTCTTCAGATCTTGTTCTGTGACAGTCTTGGCTAGATTCTTGATATACAGTCTCATGGAAGGTTCCCCGGGATTGTAGTTCCTGAATACTGCTAGTGCTTTCATATCACGGTATGACAATCTATTTTTGACAAGGTCTATTTTGGATAAGACTGGTTCTTCAGTTTGTTGTTCTGATTTTTCTTCTATCTCAGGTTGCTCCGGTTTATCAAATTTCCCCAGTTCTCCTATAAGTGCTGGCTCCTCACTGGGTGTCAACTCTTGATGAACCACAATAGATATTTCCTTCGTTTTTGATTCTACAGGTACCTTTTCAAATACTTCCTCTTGGTTTATCTTCTTAACTTTAGCAGCTGATGGCGTAGGTACTACTTTTATTTTCCTAGATGGAATAGGAAGTTTCCTTTTTCTTCTTAATAAAGGCATTGGTTTAATCTTTTCTACTGTTTCATCACTTGATATTTCCGACTCAGTCTCACAGGGTACAGAAGGTTGGTTGGGGATAAAGAACTTGCTAAATGTTTCCTTGAAGAATGTGAGGGCTGTGTTGTTTTCTTTGAAAGGAGAATTGAGGCTCATTTTATTCATAAGGTGCAGAGTTTGAATATACAAAGGTTTGTGATTGAATAGACTATAAATCATGTTTATAGCTACTTCTAGTGTAATGTCTGGGTAATTATAATTTAAATGTGGTGGTGGAGGCTGGTAGAAATCGATAGAAGGACTCCAGGCATTCAAAACTCGTAAGAACTCTTTGACTATCTTGGTTATGTTTGATGTTGCTTCCGTCTCGGTTCTAACTTGTGTAACTGGCTCTTTCTCGAAAGAATACTCCACAACCAGTCTTCGTTTAGCTATCTCAAGCTGATGGAGTCGTCCAAGTGATTCTTTAGCCTTCTCGACGCTATTGAATGACGCAAAAACATAATTTCTTTTTTGCGAGGTTTCCCAAACTTTATCTGCACCGAAATGCCGGAGAAGTTTCTCTTTATCTTGTAATGACAATGATGTTGGTAAATGTCTGATTATTAATGTTTTAGACATAGTGGTTCTGACTGATCCGTCGAAATTTCTATATAATTAAAAGGGTAATACCTATCTACCGCGAGTTAGAACGTTATTTTACCGCGAATAAACAACCCGTCCCGTCCATAGATCGATTAATATACGAGGAAAGACTGGAAAGAGCGTAGGCTGCTTGGTCTTATGTAGAAAATGAGAAACTGTGATACTAGTTAGACACTAGTGTCTAGTTTAGGCTTCTTGCACTTGACCCCATTGATAACAGTAAACAAACTTCGTTCGTTTAGGTTTAGTAAAGGCTCAAGGTTGGTTGTGGGGGTGTTGATGTGTTTATCTTCCGACCGAAGGTATTTTACTTCCAGTTTTTCAACTTTTTATAACAACCATTCTTCAACTTCTTAATAATTGTCGCCGTTTGCTTTTCGCCACGACTCTGCCAGTGTCGGTGTCGGAGTGTCGGTCGTCGTGCCATAACTTCGAATTCAATATGATCGGTTTTATGGATTACCTCCTGATAATTTTGCGTCTATATGATTTTGATAAAATAAATGGTCATCATCTTCAATTGTCAAAATCTTCTTAAAAAATCCTGGAAAGATTTATGGCATACCTCAAGGCTTATTAAAGGCAAGCACTATGCCGAAATCCAACGCGATATCCCTTGTTCTCCTTGGTTTTTTAAGTTTCGCAAAGCAAGTAAAGTAGTAACTACAACTATCTGCGGCGGCAGATAATTGTAGTAGGTACCTTATCCCAGACGGGATCTGGATAAGGTTTTTCATGTACACTGGTGTTTCTAGCGATCAAGGATCCGGGATTTTTCAATGTGTGAGTGCGGATTGCAAGAAGGAAATGTGGAAAACATTTTCTTCAACTGCCCGAAATAACAATGGCCCCTCTACAGTCCTTTCCCTGATATTCCCCGCCCTACCTCCTTCAAACAAAGGTATATTATCACTATCACTGACCTTTTCCCCGTTTTAAATTTTATACTCTGTAAATTTGAAAAATCAACAAAATCAAGTAATATAAACTATATCTAGATTACTAATATAATACTATGAATATTTATTTACTATTTTGCGTTAACCATTGTGCTATAAATATTGTGTTGTCCATTTGGATAGGAGTGTTGTCCATTTATTTTAGCAAAATAAGATGCAAAATTATCAGGAGTTAATCAATAAAGCCGAATAAGTATATTAACTTGAAGTTTATGACACTCCGACACCGACACTGGCAGAGTCGTGGCGAAAAGCAAACGACGCCATAAATAAAGAAGTTAAAGTTGAGCTAGGAGCGTTAGTTAATTACTTTTATTTTATGCAGCATTTACAACTGGGAAGTTTCCCGTGAAACGAAACGAAACAGTTACATATTTCAAGACTAAAAACAGTTTCACGAAGCAAATCAGACACATATTGCCATAACGAAGAAGTCAAGTCAGTTTCACGAAACAGCTTTTTTTAAAGTCTTTTCTAGTTTAAAAATAAAAACAAAAAGCAAGCGGGGCCCTAAATAAAGAAGTTGTATGTACTATAATGTAAGAACATTCATTCATTCATTCATGCACAATAATTTGTTTGTTTATTTTGGTGTATTTTATACTAAAATAAAGAAAATAAGATAGATGTTAAACTAGGCAGTAATGGCTTTAGCCTGTTAATTTATAAAATGACCAATGTAACAATAAAAAATTGATTTGATTACCTTACCTACAGTTTAAGTTGTCTGTTTACTTACTTGTTGAGTGTAACTACCGCCGCGCCGCCGGTAACAGTGTAAATGGCTGATACGATACCAGAAGAACCAAACAGAAAGACGGTCAAGGTTGTGGTCCTAGGTGATCTTGGACGAAGTCCACGTATGCAGTATCACGCTTTATCTCTCGCCGACAACGGCTTGAGAGTGGTTATCATCGCGTACGTGGAGTCTTCACCTCTTGTGGAACTTTTAGAAAACAAAAACATCCACATTCAAAACATGAAGCCCTTAGTTTTTGATCATGGGCCGAAGTTAGTCCGGTATGCGGCTAAAGCGCTGTGGCAAACGCTTAGTCTCTTGTTGGTTCTATTTACTAGTGGAAACTGTGAGTACATACTGTGCCAGAACCCACCGGCGATACCCACCCTGCCAGTGTGCCGTTTCTACTCTCTGTGCACCAGAGCAAAGTTGATAATAGACTGGCATAACTATGCCTATTCCATCATGGCTTTATCACTGCCTGAAGATCACCTCTTGCTCAAATTCTCTAAGACTTTAGAAAAATGGTTTGGGCAGTCTTCAAATCACAATTTTTGTGTAACCTATGCCATGAAGGAAGACTTGCTGCAAAACTGGAATGTGCAGTATGTTCTGTAGATCCATAACTTAATTTGTTTCAAAGAGTCTCATTGTAACTAATATATATTTTAATTATTGCAGAGCTACTGTTCTATATGACAGACCTCCAAAAATATTCTACCCAATATCAGTTCAAGAAAAACATAACTGGTTTTTGAAGCTAAGTCAAAAATATCCAGAATTTTCTTCAACTGAGGATCCAGCAGCTCAAGAAAGCACAGCATTTACATGGATGAAGAATAATGTGGTGGAACTGAGGACCGATAGGCCTGGATTACTGTTTAGCAGTACCAGCTGGACAGAGGATGAGGATTTCAAGATTCTTCTGGAGGCACTGCAAAGTATGACATCTCATCTCAATCAATAAATTCAATACTTAGATAACCCCTTACCATAGCGAGACCGCACCATGCTGTTGCCACTTGAAATGAGATAGCTCACTCATTTAGAATCACTGCACATTTAGACAAAACATTGACATGTTTTGTCTAAATGTGCATTTTTCTAGATTTCTTTATAGGGGATATAAAATGCCATCACATGTATTTCGCAAGTGCAACAACAATTCTTAATACATAATATAAAAAAAGCTAAAGGTGTAAAAATTTACTTGTAATAATTGCAATCTAACTAAATAGCTTATTTTTCCATACAAACATAATTAACTTCAAATGGTGAATGCACAAAAAATACCCATTGTTTGCAACTAATGAAAACAGTTATTAGTTTTATAACTATTTTGAACTAAAATTAGTGTGCCTTTGTCAATAGCATAAATGTTATCTATACCTATAATAGCAGATAATACCTTCGGTAAATTTTTACCTTATTTTATTGTTCACAGTTTATGAAACAACATGCCACCTCACAGACAATCTACCCAAACTTATCTGTGTGATAACCGGCAAGGGCCCCATGAAAGAGTACTACAAAACACTCATGGATTCTCGGCAGTGGAGTAATGTTACAGTCATCACCCCCTGGCTAGAAGCAGTTGACTACCCAACCATGGTGGCTAGTGCAGATCTGGGTGTGTGCCTTCACACCAGCTCCTCAGGGTTGGATCTTCCCATGAAGGTGGTGGATATGTTTGGAGCTGGGCTACCAGTCTGTGCTGTTGACTTCTTATGGTAGGTTATATAGTAATGATTAGTAATTAACGGATATTTATCGCGTTTCTTCTTCTTCTTCCTTTCTCAATGTAGAAGAAGAAGAGATGCGATAAATACCCGTTAATTACTAATCATTATGTGTTCAGATCGCGTAAGTTTCAAAACATTAAGGTTATATAGTGCTATGGCTCAGATCAAAATAATATATGTTCAAGTGAAGAGAATCAAATTATACTTATTTTCAGAACTTTTTGTAGGCATATGGAAAAACATTAATGGATCATTATATTCTTTTTCAGTTTGGATGAGCTTGTTCGTCATGGAGAGAACGGATATATATTCAAGGATGGATCTGAACTGTCTAAACAGATTGTCAGCTGGTTTGAAGGCTTTCCTGACAATGAGAAGCAAAACAAAATTGCAGAAAAGATGAGGAAAGAGCTTGCTAAGTTTCAAGAATCCAGATGGGAAGATAATTGGAATCTAAGAGTCAAAAGATACTTTGAAATTTGATTGAGTACATACATAATATCAATAAGAATAATATATTTGTAAGAATATTGAATTGCATTTAATAATGCATGAAAGTAATACATAGTATCACAAAATAAAAGTGTACAGGGTCTTCAAAAAAGATGTGGCTAGATAATTTAATTCAAATGCTCTGAATAAACCTTAGTAGCTGTAAGGAAATGTAAATGTATGTTCGTCATACTTATTGTAAACTAAAAAGGAATTAATAGACTATGAAAAATGTTTTAAAGTTTATTATTATGAAAAAACACACATCTTTATCACTTACACTAATAGTCTTTCAATTTCTTGCTGAATGCCCTGTATTTGAGGCTTCAGCTGAGAGCCTTCATTGATAGTAATGGAACAAGCAATGATCGGGCGAGATACACCGCATGCACGACCCAAGGCCTGCTTAGAGCGCACAAACACATAGGGCACATTCTTATCTTCACACAGTATTGGCAGGTGTAGTACAATTTCTAATGGCTCAGCATCAGCTGCCATAATGATGAACTCAGAGAGCCCACGGTTCAATGTCTTGGTCGCCTCATTAGCGCCTTTCCGAAGCTGTTTGTAGTTGGAGGCCTGTTGCACGAGATTCAAGATCTTCGCGGTGAGGGGAGCATCCGCAAGTGGGTAAGCTTTGGGGTTGACTGCTGCTTCAGTTTCACCCTGAAAATTTATATTCGTTATGTTTCTATGACTTGAACGCGAGCGACATAACCTCAAAATAATGTTTACAATTTTCAACTAATTGTAAGCTGACCGACGAGCATTAAATACCAAAAATGATAAGAACAAAAAGTTAATAAAGTCAGGTTTGAAGTAAAATTTATATCAATGGGCTACAAAAAAGCACGTGTAGATAACTCACCATGTTTATACTAAGCGTTTACCGGAGCGTTGATAAGACTCAACCTCTCGGCGATTTCTCGCTTCACTGAGGAACTCTGATGAACTAGAAACTGATAGGATCTAGATTGACTGGATTAAGCTTATAGGACAGAATATGAAAATCGGGAATTAAATTCCTCGTATTTTCATTAACTTGCGACGGCTCCACCGCGTTATCACCACAAACAACAAGAATTAGTAATGACAGATGTCAGTCAGACAGATGTTACAGCTAGAGAATAGAGAACTCAAACAGGGTTGCCAACCAACCATAGAGATTTTTTCCTCGCACTTGCAGTTCAAAATCGGCTTTCAAACCTCGTACATTTATTTCATGTACGTACATCTAAAATAAGCTAAGACTAAATATAGGGCATGTAAAACGCAATAAGCTAATGCCAATTTCCTGCAAAATAAAACATAACTTTGTATTATTAATAATTAGTAATCTTTATCATTATTATTTAGGGGTTATTGCCCATAATCCCCACGCTGGGCATGCGGGTTGGGGATCGTAGTTCGGTGTAGTATCTATGGCACTCATTAGGGGAGGCCTATGTCCAGCAGTGGACTATTATAGGCTGGTGATGATGATGATGAATCTCTATCATAAGGTCACGTAAATTATCATTAAAATTGACTTACTTTATAGCTCGTGTGTATTTATTTATTTTTTGAAAAATCAGCACACGATACAGATAATATCTATATAAATAATATGAATATTATTCATATTACAGTAGTTATTTTATGGGCTATTAGCTAGGAATCCACTGATAGATACATAGTAGTTGAAGGAAACAATGTAACTTGCTGTGTTGGACCTTTTGCGCTCTCTGCAGCAAGAAGTTCACAGTTTCCACAGATAACCGGTTTCTTATACCTATCTGTTTTTATTAAATTGACTTTACTAAAAACTCGCTCACAGTCAGCAATCGCATGGGATAGCATGGGATAGGCTTTGATTATATTAGGTAGTGTAGGTACCTATTGTAGATAGGGCAAAATGAGCCTGTTCGGAAAAATCTTCAGTTTTCAGTAATTAAGCCCAAAATATTTTTTAAAATGAGTGACTTACGATTTATGCTACATTTAAAATGCTACTCGTACCTTCAATCAAAAATGTTAATTACTTCTTCTAAGTCAAAATCTCATACGAGTTAGATTGTATCCTCGTACGTAAGATCAAAAATCTCGTAGGTACTGTACGAGGAAACGAGGAACTTAATACAGTTGGCAACCATTAACTAACACCCAGTGGCGTAGCGTGCCATCTCGGCGCCTGGGGCGAGAGACCCATTTTGCCGCCCCCATTCTATAGGTGCTTAGTTAAAATTAAATTTCACATGCAATGAGGTACCTTTTATTGAAGTTAAAATAGGATGAGCGGTTTTACAAGCGGATTCTACGGGCCTTATGAGTTATGAGCAGCGAAATCGGAAATAACTTTGTCAAAATCAATATTAGCAGCCAATTCTTGTTCCATCGACATCCATCGTATCTGAGGTAATTAGGGTTTTGACATCGGTTTCAAAACCCTTATAGAATCACTTTGAGTCTGTTTTGTGTTTTGAATCCTTAATATCTCAGAAACTACTGCAGCTATTGACTTGAAATTTGAAATAATAATATATTTTGTGCGCCCGCACATTATTATAAAAAAATAAATGAAAAATCAATATGAAGATTTTCATTACAAATTTTGAAATCGAAATTTTAAATGGGTCCTACAGAGTCGAATGTGAAATCAAATGAAAGGTATTCGTTTGTATATTCCAAAATAGTTTTTGGAATTTTGGTAGATTTTAAACATTTTAAAATATTTTGAAAAAGGTCAAAAAAATTACCAAGAAGTTGAGTCATTGAGTCTACTTTATGCAAGGAACTTATACCCAATCTGGAATGTGAACAAGCTGCCGATACGCGGTCCGAGCGAGATAGCTTCATCGAGTGCCATCTGTCCCTTTCATTAGGGTTACCAAACAATGTAACTTAGGTAGATACTCATTTTTTTTTTGAGGTTTTACGTGTTTAATTAATTATTAATTATTGAATTAATTTTTTAATTAATTTTATTAATGTCCGATTGGCGGATATTCAGTTTCCACACATGAGGATTAGAATTGAAGCCGTAAATCGCGAAAAACCTCAAAAAAATAATAATTTCTCGCTACAAAGGTTAGGATTCCCCTTAACCAAATAAGTTCCTTTCCTTTGGTGTGCAATAATAATACTTACTTCTTTCCTTGAATAACCAATAATTTGATTTCATAAAATAACTAGCGGTCCATCCCGGCTTTGCACGGGTAGCCATTTATTCTTCGCTCCTATTGGACGCAGCGTGCTAAAACCCCAAATGCGTCGTAGCCTAAAGCCTTCCTCGATAAATATACTTCAATTCGAACCAGTACTTCCTGAGATTAGCGCGTTCAAACAAACAAACTCTTCAGCTTTATAATTATGCATTAGTATAGATTATGCTTAAAGGATGGATGAGATAAAGTAAAATGCATTGTGGAGAATTTATAAATATTTATTTGGTAAATATTAACAGTCAGGTTTACACATTACTAAATAAAACAGTTTTATTCAAAAGCCTAAATCTGGGGAATCTAGTCGAATCTGAATCTAGTTTCGTCAAGGAACATAGAGGTATAAGTTCCTTGAGTTTCGTTCATTATGGACACCCTACTTCAAGAATTGAAAATACTAACTTGAAGAAAGAAACACCGCATCCTGCATAGGATTCGCTTCTGCAACCTCGAATCGCACACTTTTTGACCATTTTTGTTGCATCCGAATGAAAAAAATATTTTTTTTATCGCCGAATTACGGTTAAATTTCACCATGTTGATCAGGATCACCATGACAACCAATGAAAATGGCTGACTGACGGGCTGCCAGTCTAACCTAAATTTATATTCTACTAAACTACTTTAGAAAGGGACACAGGGCACTGAGATCCTCTTTCTCCCTCGGACCGGATTTCGCTCTGACCAAGTGATTGTCTATAATAGACTTAGGCATACACATAAGGTTTATTTTATCATCATCATCATCAGCCTATGTTAGTCCACTGTTGGACATAGGCCTCCCCTAATGAGCGCCATAGCGCCCTGTCTTCGGCTTGTCGCATCCAGCATCTGCCAGCAGTCTTTCGCAGATCGTCATCCCACCTGGTCGGAGGGCGTCCTACACTACGTTTACCGAGTCGCGGTCTCCACTCAAGAACACGTTTACCCCAGCGGTTATCGGTTCTTCGCGAAATATGGCCGGCCCACTGCCACTTCAGTTGGCTAATTCTCTGAGCTATGTCGATGACTTTAGTTCTCTGTCGGATGTATTCGTTACGAATCCTATCCTTCAGAGAAACTCCGAGCATAGCTCTTTCCATAGCGCGCTGAGCGACTTTGAACTGGTGGACCAACCCTATCGTGAGTGTCCACGTCTCAGCTCCGTAGGTCATGACTGGTAGGACGCACTGATTAAAAACTTTCGTTTTCAAACATTGCGGTATGGATGACGAGAAGACTCGACGTAGTTTTCCGAACGCTGCCCAGCCTAGCTGGATCCTCCTCTTGGCTTCCTTCTCGAAATTGTTTTTACCCAACTGCAAAATCTGCCCGAGGTAAGTGTACTCAGAAACAATTTCGAGAAGGTGGCCATGTACGATCACCGGTCTTGGATCAATGTGGGCATTGATCATGACTTTGGTTTTATCCAAATTCATGCCAAGACCGATACATCGGGAGGCTGAAGCTAGACTGTCCAGCATCCGGTTCAGCTCCTCTAGCGACTTCGCCATTAAGACTATGTCATCAGCGAATCGCAGGTGTGAGATGTAGTCGCCGTTTATGTTGATGCCCTTGTCTTTCCAGTCCAGCGTCTTAAACATATCTTCCAACGCGCTCGTGAACAGTTTCGGGGATATGACATCCCCCTGCCTCACTCCTCTGCGCAGTTGGATCGGTTTAGTCTGCTGGTCCTGTACTCGGACACTCATCGTAGCGGCTTCGTAGAGACATCTCAGCACCTCGATATAACGATAGTCTACTTGGCATCGCTGTAAGGATTGTAGAACAGCCCAGGTTTCAACGGAGTCAAAGGCCTTCTCATAGTCCACAAAAGCCAGACACAGGGGCTGATTATACTCTTCGGACTTCTGTATAATCTGCCTCACTGTGTGAATGTGGTCTATGGTACCATATCCTCCGCGAAACCCAGCCTGCTCCGGTGGCTGAAACTCGTCGAGTCTCCTGGCGAGACGGTTCGATATAACTCGTGAGAAAAGCTTATAGACGTGACTTAGGAGCGAGATGGGTCTATAATTTTTAAGAAGGGTTTTATCTCCCTTCTTAAAAAAGAGCACCACCAAACTCCCACTCCACGCCTTTGGAGTTCTCCCACTGTGAAGGACGGCGTTGAAGAGGCTCTGTAACTCCTGTATAACAGGGTATCCTCCAGCTTTCAAAAGCTCTGATGTTATTCCGTCCTCACCGGGGGCTTTTCCATTTTTAAGCTGCCTCAGAGCTAACACGATCTCGTCTTGACTGATGTCTGGCAGTTCGTCGGTATAGTGGCGTATCAAGGTGGCTCTAGAATCGTGGTCGTCTCGTTGGGAACGGGGAGCATGTGCAGCGTATAAACGGCCATAAAAGTCCTCTATCTCGGCCGATATCTCCGGCTTCGACAAAACGGTCCTTCCGTCGTGCGTTGAAAGCTTCGTCAGGTGGCTCCTTCCAAGCTGCTGAGTGAATACTTTGGACCCTCGGTTTCGCTCTATCGCCTCTTCAATGAGGCGTGTATTAGAGCTCCGAAGGTCGCGTCGTACCATCTTCGCAATTCGCTTGTTCAGGTCTGACCTCTCTGACGAAGTCGCTTGGGTGGTTTCCCGTCTTTTTGTCATCAGCCCAAGAGTCTCATCCGAGAGTTTGGACTTCTTACCAGTACGCTGCTTTTTGCAAAACTTGATGCCCTCGTCCCTCAGCGTTTCTACCAGATTGTGTAGGGTCTCGTCAGCGTCATCAGTGGGTTCCAAGGCAGCGAATCTATCCCCGAGAAGCTGCTGAAACTTCTCGGTGCCCGCCATGATTTGGATTGGGTTCGGTCGGAGCGTGGACTTCACCAGACGGTTTCTTTCAAGCTTCAAATTTATATTCAGAGAGCCTCGAAGGAGTCGGTGATCAGATCCGGTATTGAACCTGTTGATCACTGAGACATCTCTGAATATATGCTTGCTATCCGTCATGATGAAGTCGATCTCATTTTTAGTCACAGAATCGGGACTCCGCCATGTCCACTTCCTTTGGGGCTGTTTCTTAAAGAAAGAGTTCATTAAGAACAGCCCCTCTTTCTCAAGGAAGTTGACGAGCATTTGTCCCCTGTGATTTCGAACACCAAAACCATGCGGGCCTATTCGGGATTCGTTGCCAGTCTGGGTTCCCACCTTGCCGTTAAAGTCCCCCATAACAACGTTGAAGTGAGCCTTGGTGGTGTGATGTAAGGCTTTGGATATGTCTTCGTACATATCCTCCACTTCATCATCCGAGTGTGTCGAGGTCGGTGCGTAAACCTGAATGACCTTCAAGCTGTAGCGCTTAGACAGCCGAAGGATCAGGTACGCTACCCTGGTCGACACACTGGAGATTTCTTCGACGTTGTTAGAGAGGGCCTTATTGACGAGGAAACCTACGCCACCCTGGGATGTTTTTATTTTTGATGTTTTTTTATTTTATATTGGTGTCAAATTGACAACGCACATTCCAGATTGGGTATAAGTTTCTTGACTTTATGTGTCCGCCGCCTGTTAGAAGTGTTATGAACCATAAATAAGTGCCTAAGTTTAAGAATGTGTCATAGATACGCTATTGGCGTTCCATAATAAATAAATAAAATAAAAATACTTTCTATTCCTTCGTCTGAGAGTCTACTACAAAGAAGTCAAGTTTTACATGAGGTTTTACATCACGAAATAATATTCAGTGTCAACTGAAGGCTGGCTGACAGCTATGGCAGTTTAAATTTTATAAAATATGTTTCACACTAGCAATTCCATCTAAACTTGACATCCATGCATTGTGGATGGTGTAATCAACCATAGATCTATACCGGGGCGGCCGCGGCCGGCGCGGCGCGGCTTCACAAACATAGGTACCTAAACGAAAATGTTTAATATTCTATCTAACCTTATAAAGAGTATTACCAGTACTTCAAAGCAATACGTGCTCTGGGGCTGCCAACTAACTTAGTAATAAGTTAGTGCAAACTTAACTCTATCCTAAACTAACTAACTTTTTTAGTGAGATGTTGCAAGCTAGACTATCTATGGTACAAAAAAACACCCTCAACCTTTGTTGTTACTTTTTATTTTGAAATATATCTCTTCAGTACAATATTCAAGCTGTTTGTACAACAGTTGCAGTTTCTGTACTGTGACATCATACCTTTCGATTTCTATCAAACTAAAATCATTTGAACAACCCATTTATGCCTATATTTATGTTAGAGAAGAGTAACTTCTTAAAAATACAAGATTACAATGCTAAGCAGGCTTTTTAAAAACATTGTTTTGATGTTGATTCTGATTATTCTGAGGCACATTCTGGTTGTTCTGAGGTTGGTTTTGATTGTTATATTGGTTTTGATTATTGTAGTGTTGATTTTGATGATTTCCAGCTTGACTTGAGAGAAATGCAAGATGACCTTTGGGGCATTTATTAGCATAGTGGCCTTTGTTACCACATTTGAAGCATGTGACCTGAAAATAAATACAATTTTAATAAGATGCATCTTATCACTACTGACTGCAATTTATAAAGTAAATCTATACACATTATTACCTCTTCCAATGGTTTGTGCATAAGCCGAGGCATACGGGGGCCAAGGGGGTGGTTCATGGGCTGGTTCTGTTGATTCAGCTGATGGGGATTAGCTGGGTTTTCTTGATGTTCATTTACCTGCCGGATCACCCCAAAGGAACGTATCCTCTGCTCTTCTTGGCGAACTGCTTGTTCTCTTTGCTGAAAAAATATTTTTTATTTGCATCAACTACGTAACTCAATGAGTCATGAGAAGTGACCGGGTATTTTTAATTAATTTATTTCGATGTTGCTTGTGATTATAATTAAAATCCTGTGTATAAGCTCATGTGACACATCACATCACAAACACAGTGTAAACTTTTTGGTCAGAACAAATCGAATAAACATTTACTCACATCAGCTGGCATTTTATGGCAAGTAGAAGCTTTATGCCCAACACCAGAACAATAATGACAAATTGGCAGGATTCTCTTATTCAGGTCCTTCTGGTCAGGTGGAGCTGGGAGTTCAAAGCGCGGATGCATAAACTTGCAGGTCTTGCCTTCGGGACAGAAGCCTGCAAGGTAGTTACAGCATAAGACGCGCCGTACGTGACGATGGCGGCATTGTGGGCCATGTCGGCAGAATCCTCGGTCATACCTGAAAACCATAATAACAATTACATATTATAATAATAATATTTATGGGGTAAGGCTGATTTTTAACATGTAAATAAATCATACCAAGGACAGTCTTTAATCTTGCTTTCAGGATCTATGTGCAGAAAAGGGCACTCTTTATTGTGGCATGCGTTGAATCTGGCATAGAAGTAGCATTCCGGCATTTTAGACATGTCATATTCATGTAAGAATTCACACTGGTCTCCCTTTTTACACAGCCCTCTCAGCCAATGCTTGCAGACCACAGTACGGTCGCCTCGGACGTGTCTGTACGGGCATTGAGGGCCGTTACTGCAGTCCCCTAGCTGAGTGTAGAATTCACAGACAGCTGCTGTTGATTCTAAAAAAAAGATAATTGTCACTAGTAGTTTAGACTAGTCTTTACGGGGATACTTTGTAGTATAAAAACGTAGCAATAAGATATGGGCAGGGACAAAATCAAGGGTTGTTGTAATAAAACAGCATGAGAATAGGCAGGACTTACTGTCCATTCCAGGGAAAGGCAACGGCAGGGCTCCAAATTGCTCTTCCAACGCATAATCGATGTCGAATTTGATATGATCTACATTAGCTACTATTACTTCCATTTTGAACAAATATCTGAGCTTAAAATAAACGAGAAAAACTAGAAAACGAAGACGCAAGCAGACAAAATAACGCCGCGATTTGACTTTTTTCTCAACTTCAACTTCTTTTTTTTATGGCACTGCTTGCTTTTCGTTGCGACTCTGCCAGTGTCTGTTACGGAGTATCAAACCGTTTTTATATTTTTTTTCTAACAAAATTTTATGCTAAGCCTCTACTAGAGTTTAGGACTCTTGTGGCATGGACACTGGCAGAAATTGTGGCTACATAGACCTTACATAGACACAGCGAGCCATGAAATAAGAAAAAGAAGAAGAAACCCGTGGCTTTGAAAATCTACTATTATCATATAATAAGACTATGAGTGACTGACTGAGCATTTGCTGTATTCAGTTTTGTCAGTTTGTAAGCTTTTGCTAATTAAAGTTACTGCTTGGGTATTTTATTGACATGAAAAAAAATTATGACAATAATGAAACACTGAGAAATCCTTATAAAAATCTGTCTCTTTATTTTTTAAAAGCATAACTTCTTCTTCGATATGGCAATAATTTGTCTGATTTGCCACTTTTCTGCCAGTGACCAGTTTTGTCTCTATAACATTTTCGCAAAAGTCATAGAACAATATAGTTGTTCGTCTTTGTACTTGTCTTGATATACCCAAGTCGCCTTTATGAGGTTATTGTTTATCTACCTATAACTCTATCTATGAATTAGCTATGTATTTTGCTTTTCGCTTCTCATAATGTTTTGTCCTACAAAACCATTGTGCTTTTCGCTTCTCATAATGTTTTGTCCTACTTCTCATGGTGTGGTCCTATTTTAGTAAGATCATCTTGATGCATAATAATTCGCACCGATATATCCGCATAGATTTTTGTGAAATTTTTTGACACTTGCAGAGTCATAGCAAACAGCAAGGGGCGCCATAACAAAAGAAGCTGAAGTTATTCTCTTTGGTCCTTTCGCCTCATTGGTCTTGACTTGACTTCTCGATATAACCATAAATAAAGGACAAAAAAAAAATTGTTCTGTCCTGTCAAGGAAATCAAATCAAATCAAATATTGAATATATTAGTATACACTCGCGAGCAGCTGAATCGACTCAAGACTTCAAAATGTGCAAAGTGGTTTTTTTTCAAAAATGGCTCGAACATTGTGCATAAAACATATTATTTTTAAAAGTTTAATTCTTATGGTTCAAAATGATACCATTATTGTAAAAATCTACCCACTACTTGTTAAATTAATCAGGCTTTAATGGAATAGCAATGAAAGTGAAGTTAATTTGAGTCAATATAGGGTTTATCAAAATAAAATTAAAACGGAAAATGTATGTTTTATAATGAAGATTCATGATCTCAATACTTGGTGTTGCCTCCCCTAGCTGTGATAACAGCTCGAAGGCGGTTTCTCATTGAACGGATAAGATTTTTGATCAGTTCTTAAGGAAGCCTTTCCCAGTCCTCTTCCAGCGCTATCTTCAGGTCCTCGATGCTTGTAGGCGCTGGATTTCTGGCTCGTACCCTCCGTTTGAGTTCGTCCCATAGATGCTCTATGGGATTGAGGTCAGGACTTAGTGCTGGCCAGTCCATGGTCCGTATACCAACTTCATCCAAGAACTGACGAGTGATTCGTGCTGTATGACACCGGGCATTGTCATGCATTAACAGGAAGCCGTTCTCGATGAAACCTTCATAAGGCAAGACATGGTCCAGAAGAATATTTTCCACATATCGCGGAGCAGTCAGACCGCCTCCTCGGCCTCCACCAGGGACGAAAACGAGCTCCGTTTTTCCTTCCGACGAAATGCCCGCCCACATCATACACGAACCACCGCCATAGGACACTGTTTCAGCAAAACAGCACTGCGCGAACCGCTCGCCTGGACGCCTGTAGACCCGAGCTCTCCTGTCACTGCCATATAGACACACTCTGCACTCGTCAGTGAACAGGACTGACCGCCATTGCTCATCACTCCAATTAATGTGTTCGCGAGCAAATTCAAGGCGCGCTTGGCGGTGAGCTTTGGTCAATTTTGGGCCTCTGGCAGGCCGTCTTGGAATGAGGTTCGCTTCTCTCATTCGTCTTCTGACCGTCCATTGGCTAACAGATACTCCTCGAACCTCTCTCAGTTGCTGCTGGACAGAAACACCGGTGAGATGACGATTTCTGAGACTTGTCGAAACGATAAAACGGTCGTCTCTCTCCGAAGTTAGCCTGCGCCGAGTGGAATCTGGCCTCCTAGAGTAAGAGCCAGTCTCTTGGAATCTTCTGTGCACCCTCGACACAGCAGATTGGCTCAGGTTTAGTCGACGAGCGACTTCTCGCTGGCTAAGGTTCTGTTGCAGCAAAGCAACAACTTGAGCGGCTTCTTCTGATGTTGTATCCATAGTGATTGTAAATTAGCGACCGTAATTTGTGTAGGTGGTTTAGGTTCACGTTTGGTAAGCAGCTAATAAGCATACACTGCTTGCAGGGTGTTTTAAAGGAGGTTGCAACGCGCCCGTGCAGCTACCGCGTCGAGCACATTTTTGATGCATTCACGAATATAACGATATTAAAAAAAAAAGAACTGTACAACATTTAATGATTGGTGTTATTACAAAGCCTAAAGATCAAGCTATAACATAAAAAAAAATTAAATACATTACTCAAGTAACTTTCGAAAAAAGTTACACTTTGTACTTTTTGTATGGGTGAGTCGATTCGGCTGCTCACGAGTGTAGTTTGTGAATCAAATCAATCAATCAGCGACGTGTGACCCGATAGCTGGTCCATTTCTGTTCTGGCGCAGCGCATCAGCATTGCCATACAGCGTGGCAATGCAGCCAGCATCTTGGGTACACTTCCAACTGGTATTGATATGGATCAGTTAAGCTACCTGTAGTTTGTTCGCAACAGTCTGCAGTTAGCTCAATTGTTTCAATTGTAAATAATAGTCTTTATTTAGTTAAATAATTGTAATTTTCTCTGTTAATAAAGACTTTTTGCCGTTTATAAAAAAACAAATCAGTCAATTAATTCGTGAAAGAAAACTCGATTTTTTTTATACCTAGCTATTGTTTGCGAGGTAAAAATCTGATTGGTGTTTTTTTAAAATTAGCGCTCGTATATATTATTATTGTGCCTTCTATAAACCATACCAAATATAGCTAGATATATCTATCTAGGTTCCTAGATCTTATTTTAAACTGTATTATTGTATGTCTGCTAAAGATAAGCTGTTGAAACTGTTCACCTTATACCTAAGATCTTTTCTGTACAAAAGTTAGCAATAAAAATATTTCTGATTCTGATTCTGTATTATTCTAATATTAGTGTAAATTGCCTCCATTCCATGACTAAGACATTTCCATGAACTGGACACTGGCAGATAAGTGGCAAATGAGACACATATTGCCTTAGCGAAGAAGCTTAGATTATTAAGGAATATAGATCTGGCATAAACATCTATACGAACTTGTTACGAACAGTTAGTTATAGAAGTGTGATGTATTTCGACAGCAGAGTTACTGACATATCGGCATCTCTTTTTGACTAATCAAGATAATCATGAGTAAAAAAGGACAACAGCAGTTTGATCATGACTGAAAATGGCAACATTGTTTTGGTGACGTCACAAAATACCTCACCCCTCACCCCCTGCGGCCGGTCGCCATGTTTTGTCGCAGTCAACAACAAGTATATCAGTTGTCATCCGGACTTGTTTTTATTCGAAAATGAAGGAAATTTAGAGTAAATAAGCGATAATTATGCTTTTTTATAGTGTGCAAACTTGGAGAATAATGCATTTTATAAGTGTATGTGCAGAGTGTTTGGCTGTCGCATGAAAATCAACAAAAAACATCAAAATATAACGTTGCATGGGAAAGGTACCGAATTCATTCAAAATTTCTTACATTTTCTATTATTTTCAAACATTTTGCTGTTTGTGGGAAAGTTTATAAAGATCCGCTTGCTTATTCATTCAATGTTTTACTATGAATATTATGTGATTTTAGGAGAAAATTATTCGTCATAGTAAACAGAGTTAGGGTTCGGTATTTTCAAAACATCGATTATCGATAACGAATTATTTCATCGACGCAGTACCAATAACACAAAAATAAAAATAAATCCTTTACAGCAGCGTCAGCAACTTTGAACCAAGCTAACCAAGATTCAAAGGTGTGGTGCCAGGGACAGAATTTTTGGTTGGGGTGGAGTTTACGGGACGCAGGACTTAGAAAATTTTCGACGAATTTTTTTATGTATATATAACATGTATTTTTTTGGCTACGTAAATAGGGTCACTATGGGTGCACCTTTGGTTCAGGTGATCCACCCCAAAGTTCAATGACCTCGGCGCTAGAGGTCAAAGTATGTCGTTCAGTTTCAAGGCGAAAGACTTAGAAAAATTTCGAAAGATGTTTTTAGGCATATTATAACAAATGTTTTTTCTTGTGGCATCGTTAAGAGGGTCACTAGGGGTGCAACTTTGGTTCAGCGGTTTGACCCCAAAGTTCAATGACCTCGGTGCTAGAGGTCAAAGTGTGTCGTTAAATATGGATGCAGAAACAATATAAAAACTTTACAGAGCATTCCGGGAAGAGTTGATTAGATTCAATTTGAGTGGCGGATCCGACACAGAGTTCCCCGACTCCACGTGGTCTTGTGCGTGGAGCCCCTAGAGTGTATATAATAAGCCGGAGGCGCGAAGGGAGTGCAGCCTCCGCCAGCCGTAACAAGAGACAGGCACAGTGTGCCTGTCCCTTGTTACGCAGGAGCTATCGCGATCGCGATGCAATAAAAAAAAACATGAAGAAATACCCCGACACATAGAATTCCAAAAATACAAAAAGGTCTAACTTTGTATTTGAAACTGATTTATTTAACTTACCTGTATAGACTCCAGCTTAAACTAACGTTTTTACAATAAAGGTCAGTGACCTTGTGTTCGAAAATGATTGTTTTAACTTTCCGGCGTCGACTCCAGCAAAAACCAACGTTTTTACAAAAAAGGTCAGTTTTTGATGGAATGGGCTTGATAAGTCAGTGATTTTCTAAGACTCTTCCATACACGCCATCAAGGTACAAGCTGCAGAAACTGGCAGTCCACACGAAACTTACCTTGGGCCGAGCGCGGCAACCTAAATAATTGTCTTATATGAACATATTAGTATTAGTACTGAATATAGAGGATATTCATTGAATTGAGTGCCAGCCAAAGCTTGGGGAAGTTGTAGTGTTAATATTAACTGAATTGAGCTGTACTGTACGTAGTAAATAGCGTTTTTTATTGAACTTGATGAAATCTATTGTAGTATCCCGTTTTTAGACGATAGGACGGAGGGTAATATAATGCTAATGAGCCGTTACGGCCGTTACGGATCACCTAGGTAAAGAAACCTAAATAAAACTGAACAGAGCTTAAAGATAGGTACTTGTTCTTCTACTTACTAATATTCGAAAATTTAGAATTCAACTCCGTGCAACTCAATTACTTACTTATCGATATTCAATGTTAAAATACGCGCAACTCTACGGCAGGCCGCCATCTTTGTGCCAGACGAACTTTAGGTATGCACGTGGTATTTCAGGTCTATTTATATTCCTTCGTCTGAGCGAAGAAGTCAAGTCAATCGAGTCATTCTTATGTAGTTAGGTAGGTATGTACTGATGTTCAAAAGCACGGATGGGATGATTATTTATTTATTTATGTACCGGTTCAAAAGCAATTATCTAACAAAATGTCTATAACCGATCTAAAGCACACACTCAGAAAGTATGAGTTCCCTAATTGTGCCCACGAAGCTTTGATCAGGATTGGTGAGACAAATTCACATATTTTCTTCAAATCAAAGCTTATTCTAAATTTAATGGAGCATAAATATCGGACTTTCTTATCTGCAGAACAACTATTAGTGGGCCGGGGAGCACCATCAAGCAAGCAATACGATGTGGCAATGGAGGTCATAGCGGAGTTTGTGTTTTGCGAGACCGATCGTCGCGGAACTCGTCGGGCGGCGGTCCTCAGTTCACTGCAAGAGCTGCAGCTCATAGATGTCATTAGTGAATACCTGGGCTCGTGCGCCAATGAGGTCTCGAAGAATGCCGTGTTCCTGTCCATGTTCGGAGGCATGGAGTCACTGCGGAGGCATAAAGTGTTGACCATCCTTGCGAGTATGGGTGTTTCAGCTTCCAGTACCCCTGTATGTGTCAATTACTTTCAGTATTTCATGATTTATTTATTTTAATTAGGTATATCATAAACAATAATATGAAAATAAGAAAAAACAAGAAAATATGAACTTACTTCAGTTTAAAATATAAGCAAAGTTATGGGTAGTTGAATGCCGTAGGTCATCATCATCACAATTTCAATTTCAGGTGCTCTCAGCAGTGGGAGTATGGCTCCAGCAGATGGGATGCTCATCCACCCAGTCTTTCAACTTAATAGAGAGCATCGTCCGAGACCATTTCTACCTTAACACTTCCAATCAGGCTGCTCTCCGCTCCCTGGCCACCACTGTTCCACAATTTGTAGCCAACTTCATCACATCTGTGACTGAACTGTATATGCAGGAAGTTCAGGGTGTGAGGAAAATGCCACCTAAGAATCTGCTGGAGGTGATCACTTCTTGGGTAAGGAATGCCATAATTTAGTTACATTCTACAGGGTCTTGAAACTCAACATCAAGACAAAAGCAGAGGACGGGTAACTTTATGACAATCTAGACCTCATGGCTCCAATGGTTTCCGTGTTTTGGGGTTTTTGAAGCAATAAAAATAATGCCAATAAATGTTCTTGAAATATTAAGATAATGATGCTATTTGATGTGAGTTAGGAGTGAGGCAGGTAGATTTTCTAAATGTTTTACCAAATTAAGATTGGAGAAAAAAAAATTCTGATCACATTGTCACAGTAAAAATGTAAATGTGAAAGTTTGAATACATACAAGGATGTGATCTTGTTACCACTTGAAGAGTTCTTTGTAAAAGGACTTGGTAGTTACAGCTAAAGTATTCATAAGTGATACAAATAAAGACACAAGAGCATTTAGACCTATAAACTAATAATGCCGGACAATCCACACAGCATCATCTAGCCCCAAGCTAAGCCTGAGCATGTGTTATGGGTGCTAGATGACTGATAAACATAACACAATATTATTAGATAGATAGATATTTTTTATTATACATAGAAAACAACCAAAACACCCTGAACAAATAATGAAGGTTATCTTTACTGAGATGTAACTGTGTTCTCATAAACTTGTATCCCTTGTATAACCACGATATTACATGTTAACTGGTTTGCAGAAACCCGTCACCCCTCGTATAAGCACAATGTTACAACTCGTCAGGTCTGCACAAGCCCGTCCCTGTGCATGTCGGCGCAGCTGCAGCCGGCCTCGCTGCCGAGCGGCGCCATCCCCATGGCGGCCGTGACGCCGCTGGCGGGGCTCATCCGCTGGTGCGCGCTGGCGCCGCTCTACGTCGACCACGAAGGTTACTCTATTACTTACCAACAACGGTCCGCCCCGCTTCGCACGGTTATTTAAAAGAAATCAAATTTTCATGCTGAACCCTTTTTTTTTTTTTATTTTATAGCCTATGTTCATCAAGGAAAAGTTAGGATTCTAATGGTGAAAGAATTTTTCAAATCAGTCCAGTAGTTTCGGAGCCTATTCAATTCAAACAAACAATCAAATCATTCCTCTTTATAATATTAGTCTAGATTAAATGCTGCCTTGATTAAATGCTAAAGATTACTTCTAGTATTATGTTATCTGTGGTTCTGTTAAGTTTACTTGTCTTCAAACGATTTTTCACTGGCAATTGTGGAAGCGGTTTTTGCCTGACCTTTATGAAAATCCATCGAAACTAAATGACTAATTTGTGGTTTATGTGACACGATGTTTACGCTAACAGCCTGTATAATACGTACTTTCGCGAGAAATAATAATAATTTTCTGGGTGAAAGGTATATGTTTAAGAAAGTGGCGAAAGGGAATAATAATGAAAGAACTCAGGTTCTCAAACACTATTTTATTTTTTAGGGATTTTTAACAAGCTCTGCCATACTCTCAAATTGCAAACCCGCACAGGTGGTATCTAGTTCTCTCGGAATACTAAGGATTCTTCCGAAGTCTTTACTAAACGATTGTGCTCTATCTTAAGTCACAAGGGGGTCGACGATTGTCGAAGCCAACCGTCCGCCATTTTGAATTTCATTATTTTTAATTCGATTCAGTAGTTTCAGAGATTCAGCAGTTCAGCTCACAATAAACTCAAAGTGAGAGTAATTCCGGGTGCATCATTGACATCATCGTTTTCGTAACTAAGTACAGATAAATCTATATTTTCAGAACCCGGAGTGGTAGAAATCCAAACTCCATTAAAACGCATGAAGCTTGAGTTCGAAGCCGAGCGCACAATAAAGCAAGTGACACACAAGCAGCTGTCGGTGGCAGAGTTATACACGAAGCTTCACCTGGGGGTGTTGACGAGCCTGCGGGCGGGGCGGCGCGCGGCGGGCCCGCCCACCGCCGTCGGGCCGCAGCTGGTGGCCGCGCTCGTGCCCAGGGTGCAGGCCTACGCGCACCAGCTCGTAAAGACAGGGGGACATCTGCCCACTGATCACAAGTTACAGGTAACTGGTCTTTTGCACATTCTTTAACAAGACAATGACGACTTCTGTGGCGCGGTGGGCGAAGGTCCGCCTGCGACGCAGGAGGTTGCGGGTTCGATTCCCGCTTTGGGACAAATATTTGTACGATCTGCAGGTATTTGTTCAGGGCGTTCTGGTCGTTTTCTATCTATAATAAAAAATATATATATGTAACAATAATGTGTTATGTATATCAGTCTAGTACCCATAACACAGGCTTTGCTTAGCTTGGGGCTAGATGATGCTGTGTGGATTGTCCGGCATTGTTTATTTATTTAATGAGGAACTAGAGTGAACAACACGTAAAGTACTTTGTAGATCGCGCATGCTCATTATTATCATACATTTTATTTTGTTGTTTTAGTTGTATACAGATCTAGAAATTCAGATCTATAATAATATTAGGAAAGAAGTCTCCGAAACTACTGCACTGATTTGAAAAATTCTTTCCATTACTATCCTACAACATCCCTGATGAATATTTTCATATATATATAAATTTTAAATTTCTTTTTAATAACCGTGTGCGAACTGAATGAACAAAATTGTAATGTGCTTGCTCCTGAAATCTAAATGTAACTGCATTTAACTATTAATTTATAAATTTTCAGGAATGCCTAGACAGGATAGGCCAAGCAGTTCAAGTGGCTCTTGCAAATGGCTGCATCTACGGCAACATCAACACCCTCCTCGCCACATTGCAGACACTGCCTGAGAACAGACTGCTGCAGATTGTCATCAAAACACACCAGCCTATGTGACCAACGGCTATGGTGATGGCCATCGTTACATACTAAGGTGCTACCTCAACACAAATCACTGCCGCAGCTATTTTACCTTAATATTTTGTTGGACAGCAGCAATTTCTAAAACTTCATTATGTTTTTTGATACTTAATAATATGCTTTTTTGCCCCTGAAAACTTTTATGTGTAGTATAGTTTAGACTGAAATATGAAGATGCCCTTTTATTTTTGTATCTCTGCCTAAGCTACACAAAATAAAACTTTGGCAGAGGCATAAAACAGCTTAAAACAGGTACATTAAAAACTTTCCAATGAGTTTTGAAATTTTCTTTGTACGTAATAATAATATAAATAGTTAGCGGCGCTAATTTGGGTCCTGTAAGCCTTAAAGTAATGGTTATTACAGCAGTGAAGCTGCACAGTGAGGACAATACAACACCTAGTTTAATTATTTGAGTTGTAAGAGAACAGAATACTTAGGAAGATGTACATTAATTGTTTTCATCAGAATTTTACTTTGGAGCATGGTCATAAATGCACTGTTTAACAAGAAGACTTTGGATTATATATGTATTTAGGATAATAAATGTATAAGTACAGGTTGCTTTATAGATCATGAATTGATGTAACCAAAGTTTGTCTTTCCATTAAGTTAAGAGCTAAGAGAGTTTGTAAATAATTGTGTAAAAAATAAAACTGTGATATAATATCCTGTGTTTATTTTAGAAAGGTTTAAACCGACGACTCTGCTTTATCTGAGCAATCTTCCTCTTATCCTCCTCAAACTTTTGTCTTAGAGTTACAATGTGCTTCATCTTGGATTCTCTTATTTGGAAGGTGTAGAAGTTCTTCAATTCTTTCCGTTTCTTATTCTTCTCTTCTTTCTGCATGATTTTGTTTTCAACCTTCTCTGAGCGAGCAAAGCTTTGTACCTTTCCTCTTTTGGTGACGGTTGTCCATCCTTCATCATCTTCCTGCTCCAGTTTTCTCTCATTTTCTTCCGCCTTCCTAGTCTCTGCCTCGTGTTTCTTCATAAAATTTTCCACTTTTTCTTTCAAACTAGTCTGTGTTAGTATTGAGCTGTTGTATTGCTCTATCCATTTATTCACACCAGTTAATATCTTGTGTTTTTCTGAGTTCATTGGTCTTAGTTCTGTTAGTTTCAATGCATTGTGCAGCTCTGATACTTTGCTGAAAACAATATAACCTACTTGGAATGTTGGTTTCTGTATTTCTGCTATGAACTGTTCTCTGGTAGGTCCTGTTGTATTCGGCTTGTGACTAAGTTTTACTGATTGAATTTTTCCAGCTTCTCTGAAAGCATTAGTGATTCCCTTTTCGTCAGCATACGGAGGAATATTTACAATGAATAATGTTCGCCCTGAAGGCTTATCTGTAGTGTGATCTCTTACCAAGTGCTCCTTGAAGTAAATTGTGTGTGGGGATACTGAATCTTCGTTTAATTTTAGCTCTAAAGCTGAAAAAGAGGTTATCAAAAGGATTATTATTTTTTAATAATACTCAACAGAAAAAAATATATAATAATTTGATTATAATATAATTTGTTCTTTTAGAGTTCCTATGTATTATTTGTTCAATTTATATATTTTTTTTCCAAGGTATAGGTACATTATATTTCTCAATTTAATATTTTGTAAACGCAGGGTCCAGTGATTGTTCTTGTTCAGGTCTATGTAGAATAACAGCGCATTCTATTCGTAACAGTTGGCATTTGCTACTGCAGGACATATTGGTCACCTACCTAATTACTTTTTTGAATGTATTGTATCGGTATTCTTAATTCTGTTAATATTAAAGTGTTGTTTATGTAGTGGCAAATAAATGATACGTACGTCGTGCAACATGCTAGTGAGGTTGTGTAAAAATGTTTACCTTTAAACTCTTGTAATCGTTTCGTGGACTTCATTTTCTTACTTGTTGACACAATAAAATGTTTTTATTTATACAATAATACTACGAAATTTTCAATACAAATCGCGTTGTAGGTACCTACTGCTTGTTGCATGTTGTTTTGAAATGAAAAGTGAGGTTATGATTGTTGACATTAATAAAATCGTTCAAAAGTTTAGCCCTCCGCAAAGGGAGATTTCATACTTGGAAAAAAGAATAAAAAAACAGTTGAAAACTAGAAGATTGTGCATCGTTTTTAATCAAAAAAGTGAAAACTTGAAATTATAGGTATCTTGGTATACCTGAAATTGAAAAACTTGAATCATCAAAATATATTCGTTGAAAAATCGTTGTTCGAAACGTTGAAACGTTCCGTTGACGAGTGACATGACTGACATCGTGACACACTTTTGACAGTTGTTGGCCTGTCGTTTGTACTTTCTGTCACACTTTCATGTCCGTTGCTGGAGTTTATCTGTTTTGTTTTCATATTTTGTCGTAATTTTACGGCCATGTGCGGTTATATCTGTGTAATAGACAAAGTATTCAGTGATGCTATCCACCACTGTAAATAGTAAAGTGAAAAACACCAGGGGCTCGGATAACTCCGACACACTGGAGCGGGAAGACACAAATCAAGAAAACACCAATCACCAGAGGGTCAGAGGTTATAGTAGCTCCTACGATGCGTCCTCGTCGTTCGGGGGACCCACAAGGGACGGACACTTCCGGTCCCGTGGGCGTGGATCCGAGTTCCGGGCGTCGCGCGGCGGCGGTCGTGGTCGCGGCGGCTACGGCGCGCGAGGGGACCGCGACCCCCTCGATAATCCCTATAAATACCACGAATCGCTAGGCCAAGGCACTAATGACACCTGGTCTCAAGGCACCGGTGGCGGGAAATTCTATGAGCGTCAAGAGCTCGCTGTGAGCCTGCCTGAAGACCCGCGCATATCCAAGCTACTGCGGCGGCTCTGCGCCGAGCTGGACGTCGAGAAATCGCTTCTCATTTGTGCCAAGCTTCAGGATGCCATCATGCTGCCCGATAACACCCACTACATCCGACGGGCTTATGAGATACTTGTGGACTCACTCCTGGATGTATTGTATGATGGTCCAAGTCCTGAAACCAAGGAAGGTGCAGCTGTGGTCCTTGGCAGAATTGGCTATGTGATGGGCCCAGACTTCAGGAAGCACATGGATTGGATATTATCCATATATGCCACCCATAACTCATCCATCAAACATTTGCTTATACTGTCTTTCATTGAGACATACCAACTGGATATGATAACACCTCATCTGGCAGATTTTGCCGAGTTGACTTTGGACAAATTACAGACAATTATTGAGAGCACAGATTCATCTGAGGTGTTCATTGCTGCTATTAATGCAGTAATTGTAATTTCAAATTCGTACCCTGAGCCTTTTGCTAATCATTTTGTAGACACAGTTGATATTTTGGTTGGGTGGCATGTTGATAATGCACAACCGAGGAAGATAAAAGACTTTGCTCTTGATTCAATGTTGAAACTGAGCCGTCATTGGCAAGCTGATGTTGGTTTTTCTGTTAATCTCTTGAACCAATTTATAGAAGACATGGTGACATATTCCAATGAGTTGGAATCAGAAAAAGAGGATGTAGCATCATATGAGGAGTGCTTACAGAAGATAACAGCATTTCTGAATGTGTTCAACACTGTTGTGAAGAGTCTGGGGTCTCTGCTGAACCCTGCTGTGTCCCAGGGTATCATCAGCATATCTTGGACATTTTTGACAGAAGCGTTGACAAAAATCCTGCAAGTTTTGACAAATGCATTGAAGGATCAAGTGGAAACCGACTTGATATTAACAGGTAATGAATGTATCTGCTTATTACTGAAACATCTGCAGTCAAAGAGTACTTCATGCATGCCAGCATTATTTTCCATCATTACAATTGAATTAGAAAACTATTTAAATATTGACTCCACTGTTTGCCTCAGTGTGATAGACCTAATTTCTGTGACGATAAAGGAAATAGCCTCAAACCTTCCTATTGAGTTTATAACTGAGGTATTAGGGCCAGAATCAAAATTACGCCCCCTGAGATTATCTGAAAATTCTGAAATATTGAGCCGCGTGATGGCAGTCTACAGTAATTTGTTGAATCTTAAAAACATTCCTCTTCTGCAAGAGACTTACAAATATGTCTTGATGGATATACAGAACTCGTACATAGTTATTGTACCTGATGTAAACATCATAAAAACAGATTACACAGAAACAATGAAGATGGAAGATTCTGAGAAAAATGTGATATTCTATCTTCAATGCTTATCGGAGCTTGCTAATGCCAGTAACTCAATCATAGGAATGTGGGCATTACAACCTAGCATATTAGAATTATTGGCTATTAAAATGTGCCCAAACAATGAAAACTTGATAAAATCTGCACCAGCACTGCAGTTCTCTGTTCTCTACTTGCTGTACTCTCATTGCAAAAAGAACAATCACTTTGTTGCCTCAAGTGAACTAGTGACCAACACCCAGCAAAGGGCTGGTGACATGTTTGGGTTGTCCAACCTGAGCATAGGCGAGGTCTCAGGCTCCAGCCCAACTTCAGGGCACCTCACAGTCATATTGAACACCCTGAGCATGATGCTTGATGATGAAATGCCAAAAGAGACATTACTGTTGGCTTTGCACTGGACCTCAGACATATTTTGTCATTTAGACAAGTATTTGCACATGGTGAGCAGATCCAAAGGCTTTCTTGTTCTGGTAACAAACATGTTGACACTAGGGTACAGCTTTGATGGAACTGTGGTCCTTCTTGTCATGAAGAACTGCCAACACCTGCTGAAAAACAATTTCACATGGAACATGATGATACTGAAGACTATCGCGGTTCTGTGCATTTTGCACATTGATAATCAGAATAGAGAAGTGTCTAAAGTATCCAAAGATGTACTTTTCAACTTGCCTTGGGACATAGTGCAACTTGAGCTAGATAACCAACTCGTGAAAATATTTTCAAGTCGCAAAACAAGTCTGCGTATTTTGAACAGCGTTACGAAATCTAATTCATTCAAGGAATATCTCATTAGAGGATCTTTTTCAAACTTGTCCCAACAGCAGTTCAAAATTGTGGTGAGTTACCTACTCCAACTGGTAATAAATGACCATTGTGGCCTGACAGATATATTCTTGAATACCTGGCCTTTGCAATCGGATGAAGACAACAACCTTTTCTTTTTCCGTCAGTGTACAACAAATTTTTCTTCGATATGCATCGGTTGGGCGCTATCAGAATTAGCCCATACCTGCGTTGCACTAAAACTCAGAACTCCTCTCGGCAAGCCTCACGAAACTTTCACCAAGATAGAAACAGCTGTGAAATATATCGCAAGAGATACATCTTCTTCAGAGTCTAGGTATGAAGGTACTAACCAACATAAATTGATCGACGTGATTGTGGCAGAACAGAAAAGAGCGCGTTGGGTTACGGAATATATGACGTTTTTGGAAAAGTACATTTACAATGCCGTTGAAGGCACTGCAACTGTCTTGCCTGCGGTTGTTAAGCCCGTGAAAACCTTCTTTCACACGAATAGATCAACCTGCCGTGAATGGCTGAACAGGGTGCGCCCTGCGGCGCTGGCCGTGAGTATTTATTCCGGACACTACGGTGCCGCTGTGTACCACGCGTCGTTCATTCTACAAACAGCCGCCAATACAACTACGAACATTGACATCGAGGCGATAACAATGAGTGTTGCGCGCGCTCTTATAAAGATCGAAGAACCTGAAGTCTTACACGGACTCTATATTTGGATAAAGCAAACTTTCGACAAGAAGTTCATATGGTTGAAGGGAGCTGCTGAACAAGCAAATTCTAGACATGAGTTGGCAATTGAATTTTACAAGAAAATAATTAACCTTAAATCAACCAATGACGAGACAAAAGACGAATCAAACCCGTTGCAATTAGATACTAGAAGCAGTCGATTTATTGATGAGCAGATTATGGAGAGTTACAAGTACATTCAAAATTGGGGTGATATGCAAACCTGGAAAGAGAATGTTGCACAGAGCATGCACAACTCTCAATGGGATTCCTTTGCAGATCTCAAGTTATTCGATGAAGATTGGGAAATTCCCCAAGAGCTGAGTAACTGGGATATTTTAGATCACAAAAGCAATGAAATTCTCAAAAACTCATGTTCTTATCAAGGGATGCTCAACAAAATTGAAACTACGCTAGTTTACACAGCTGTGAACATTTGCCACAATGATTATGCAGAAAGCAAATATGAAGATCTATTGAAATACTGTGAAGCGTTACTAAATTCTGCTACAGAGGAATTTTCTAAAAGCAATTCTGTACACTTTCTAAAAGAAGTTGCTGTGTTACAATTAGCTAGTCGTGGACTGACAGAAATAACCAAGATCGGAAAAATAATCAACAACCCTTTCAAACCATCTGCTGTCAAAGATTATAAATACTGCACCGAACTAAAAAATCTGAGCAAAATATCTTGGTGGAACCAATATTTTACAAAGCTCAACCCATCTGAAGAGAATATTTATTTCGCAGAATGCCTTCGTCTCGATGTTGTCAAGAGCGCAAGAAAAAATGCAAATATCGCTATGTCCAAGAGAGAGCTGTTGAGACATTTCAAACACAACGCTGCATTCCAAATGAATTTAGGCCACGTTGATAATTTGGACGATTTGAGTGATCTACTTCTCGTATCAGCTAACACGTATGATTTGGACATTTGGACTCTAAACAACGCCACAGCGTTGAGTGAACTCTGCAAACTAACCTATAACAAGGACGAAACTAAAGTGAGGGCTATCAATTTATGCGCTAGTGTTTCACTTGGCTTTTCCCAAAGACTGGCTATGGGAGAACAGAGTTACGAGCTTCGTGAGAAAGGCACAAGAATGTTACTGACTTTATCAAAATGGGTGCAAAATGAAAACGAAAACGTCTTAGAGAATGAATCACCATTAATAAAATTTGTATCAGCTCTGCCCGAGATTGGACTCGTAGACAATAATGTATCTGAGAATGTCATTCCACTTTGTGACTCGGCTGTTGGAAAACTCTTGCAGTTCGGAGTCAATCAATGCCCGGGATTGGCGAAGGCGTGGGCGAGCTTCGCAGGCTGGTGCTTTAGATGGGGAAGAAAGATGGTAGAGTACAGTTCTAAAACTGGTGAACAACTCACTGATAACGATAAGTTGCAAATAGAAAGCGTCATGATCGGATGCTCTCCTCAAGATTTCGAAGCTGTGTGTGAAATACTGTCGAAAACAAAAGCAACTTGTGATGACGAAGACATTGATTGGAATGAAATAAACACATCGGAAATGATAGAAAGCCAGCTACGCACTGTGCCGTGTCTCAGTAAAGCTTATCCAGAACATCTCGCCATGCTAGTAGATATTTGGCGGCAGGCTCAGAAAAGAGTATTCTCATATTTCGAGCTATCTGCTGATGCGTATTTCAAATTTCTACAACTGATTTGCGCTGCGGACTACATAAACCATAGCGGAGAAAATGCCGTCGTAAATGCGACATTGAGGCTACTTCGTTTGATTGTGAAACATGCAATGGAATTGCAAACGGTACTCGAGTCTGGTTTAGCAAACACGCCAACTCAACCTTGGAAAGTGATCATCCCACAACTTTTTTCAAGACTCAATCATCCTGAGACTTACGTGCGGAAATGTGTGTCAGACTTGCTGTGCCGGCTGGCAGAAGATACGCCACATCTTATTACTTTCCCAGCGGTCGTTGGTGCAGTGGAAAACGAACAAAACGATCTTTCAGAGTTGAATTTAGTAAAATCTTTTCTAGCTCATGACGCAGAGAGCCTTGAAGAAAATGAAGATTTAGATGACTCGGCAAGTGATAAAGTTATTAACAACGAACTAAACTCTTGCTTCCTTGACATGGTAGAAACATTGTCTAAACAAGCACCGAAAACTATTCTCCAAGTAAAGCTGCTGGTTAAAGAATTGCAAAGGATCACGTTACTATGGGATGAACTTTGCCTTGGGACGTTAGCTCAACATCACTCCGACTTTACTAAACGCATTTCTCAGATGGGAGTCGAGATAATCAAAGTGAAAGAGAACCCCAACTTGACAGCTGACGAGAAAGAATATATCATTAAAGAGAAACACAGAATTATATTCGAACCGATAATTTACGTGCTCGAGCAACTCAGTCGTGTTACATCGGCCAAGCCGGAGACTCCGCACGAAATCTCTTTTCAGAATAAATTCCAGTCTCTCATTATCGACGTTATCGATAAACTGCGGAATCCTGCTAATCCAGATAAACCACAGGAATCCTCGGTTCACTTAAAACAATTGCAAATAAAACTGCAGCAGAAGGTAAACAAAAGGACTTCATACATCTTGCGAATGTCTGATATCAGCCCTGTGCTAGCTGATCTCAAAGATACAGTCATTACAATGCCAGGAGTTCATACTAATCAGCGAACTGTCAGAGTTACCATTAAATCGGTCGAAAACAACGTTGCAATATTACCTACCAAAACCCGACCGAAGAAGTTAGTATTCTACGGATCTGATGGAAAAGCCTACACGTATCTATTCAAGGGCTTGGAAGATTTGCACCTTGATGAGAGAATTATGCAGCTGCTGTCCATAACGAACACAATGCTTGCACGCGACTCGGAGAACAATGACAACCAAACGTACAGAGCGCGACACTACTCTGTCATCCCACTAGGACCCAGGTCTGGTCTCATCAGCTGGGTGGATAACGTCACGCCTCTGTTTGCGCTGTACAAGCGCTGGCAGAACCGAGAGGCGGCAATGCTATCTGCGAAGACAAACAAAACAGTCAACGTTCCTCGTCCATCGGAACTTTTTTACAACAAGCTCAACATCCTCCTCAAAGAAGCCGGTGTATCTACGGAGAACAGAAAGGAATGGCCGGTGTCTGTCTTGAAGCAAGTCCTACAAGAACTCTCGGCGGAGACTCCCAATGACTTACTCTGGCGGGAATTGTGGTGCAGTAGTGTTACCCCAGAACAGTGGTGGCAGATGGTGCGTAGGTACAGTTACTCAGTGGCGGTCATGAGTACCATCGGGTACATCATAGGGTTGGGCGACAGGCACTTGGACAATGTGCTCGTGGACCTGACGTCCGGTGAAGTGGTGCACATCGACTACAACGTGTGCTTCGAGAAGGGCAGGACGCTGCGGGTGCCGGAGATGGTGCCCTTCAGGATGACGCCGAACCTCGTGGCGGCTCTTGGAGTTACTGGCGTTGAGGTGAGTTCTTATATTGATCATTCTTTTCATGTAGCTACAAAAATTTCGTGCTAATTAGGATTGAGTCATTTTCTTAAACCAATACACTATTTTAAAGAATATGGCATGACATTTTTGTAGGATTATAAATAGTTCATATAATATTAGTCGTCCCCACAGATATACTATATTTATATCTGTGGTCGTCCCCATACCAATATGATTATGGGCTTAAGTAAGGGGGTCTGTTTACTTAAAAAAGTTGCGTTGTAGTGTTATTTCTCGTTCTGACTTTTGCCAGTGGAAGAAGACACACTGAGAACTGCTGTCAGTTAGCTGACTATTGTGAATAACGGGTTAGTGTCTGCATCAATAGTCTTATAAACTATGTTTTTATTTTTTTATATTGAAACATCAAATGAAGGCGTACTCAATAATGTGTCCGAAACAAATATCGTATCTATTTAGTTTCGACTCATGATGCAATAATGATGAAGCGCATTAATATAGATATACCTACTGCGCTAATGCGCACATTTAGAAATGTGTCTTATGTTTATTTGACTTAAATGTTCGATTTCAATATTGTGTTCATAACTTGTAACAAATATTTACCCACTTATCGTATTCCTAACTCCGTCAAGTAACTATGCTGTTCGATTGCTTTCTAATAGTAAGATTGATAGGGACTTTTGCGTTTTCCCTTATTATTCACCGCACGCCCCGGCTTCGGGTATTTAACGAAAAATTCAAAAAATATACATTTTCATTACAGTATTTATACTTATTTTTGAAAATAGTCTATATAGCCTATATTCATCATGAAAAATGCAGGATACTATGGTAAAACAATCTTCCAAGCGGTCCCGTAGTTTTGGCAGTTCAAACAAACAAACAATAAAATCTTTCCTCTTTATAATATTAGCCTGCCTACTATTTACCCTTTCGAAGTATACAACGATCATTATTTGTAACTGGTTTCATCTACATTAACCTACTCATAATTGGGAAATGAAAATGTCAGGATAACTATTCATAATTTCATATATCTTTATTATACATAGAACATCTTTAATTTAAAATATTTCCATTTTTATTTGTCAGAAACTTGATGATAAACTCTTACGGCAGGGAACTCATTATAATCTCTCAATAAAAATTCAACAATAAAGCTTTTAAAAACTTGAGCGTAGATTCAAACAGGTACCTAGATGCGAAAGGGTACCTACAGTCACTAACAATTTTTAAATACTAGAAGCGTTTCACGTTTCCCACAAACGTCTAGTGTTCGTTTGACACTACACTACGTCCGGACGGGCGGCGGCTCCGGCGACGGCGGCGGCGGCGGCGGCGGGCCGATGCACGGGCGTCGGGCCGTCCGGAGCGTACGAGGGGT
Organism: Eupithecia pulchellata; assembly: GCA_963931895.1. Classification (NCBI taxonomy): domain Eukaryota; kingdom Metazoa; phylum Arthropoda; class Insecta; order Lepidoptera; family Geometridae; genus Eupithecia; species Eupithecia pulchellata. The sequence continues at coordinate 12,414,155 of OZ007535.1, forward strand.
TACTGTCTCCCCTCTCAGAGTCCATGTACCCCGCGTTCTCTATGATCCGGCATCTCGAAGTGTCCGAGCTTTCCCTCTCCACGTACATGAGCCTGGCGGGTCTTCCGCCGAAGCTTGCGAGTGTGCTGGGCGTGTTGGAATGTGTCAGGGAGCCCTCCCGTAGAGCCAACGAGCCTTTCCTCCGCTCCGGCGCGGGGGACCCTCGGTACTCTGATGTGTCGGGTCTCTTGCACCGCAGCAGCTTGGCGAAGGCCGCTCGGAAGCCGGCGTTCTTCCACGCGTAGATAACCGGGTTGATCCCCGAGTTGGACATCGCTAGCGACGACGTGAGCCGGTACGCTATGTGGTTGTTTAGCGGCATCTTGGGGAGCGTCTGTGCGCACGCCACCACCACGAACGGCATCCAGCATATCGAAAATGATCCCAGAACTAGAAGTACCACCTGAAAAGTAACAAATATTGTTAATATTATTTTAATTTTTTATTTGGTTTTTACAAATATATTGAAGAAATCACGCATAGTTCGTTGATGTTCTTTATTTGATAATATACTTTGAAGTCCAGCCCTAAAATAAAATAAGCCGATATTGCTGATCAACATGGTTTGTTATTGTAAGTATCGTTGATCTAATATTTACTATACCCCGTCCATTCTCTGATTTGCGTATACTTTGTACTAACACGACTATGAAATGAAGTTCCCTATTGACATGTACCTAAGTGAATGAAGACGGAATGACAGAATGAATTTTATAGATAACAGATAAAGCTGCGACTTGACACTAGTCGAAATTTTTTATATAGTTATAAAAAATTTAAATAGCAGTATTATTATTCATAAATCATCGATATTAACGAAGATAAATTCGAGATGATTATTCCATGAAACAGTATATAACAGTAGTAATAGTATAAAAATATATATTGTTGGAGAAACCCGTGTGAGAGTGCCGCGGGCAGAAGCAATTAGAATTAAATAAAAGAACTTTGACAATTCCGATTCAAAAATAAATCACACAATAAATCGTTTTGTTTTACAGAACATACTTAGGTATCTAATGTAATAAGTTCTGTAAAACAAAACAAAATGTTGACAATAATGTATTACCAATTACCATTTCTTCGTAGACAAAATATATTATAAAAATAGAATTGGTAAAGCATTACGTCACGTCTATTTGAATGTCATTCGAACTACCAAACAGCAAATGAAAGAGTGGAATAACTATAATGATACAATATTATTCTTGTTTTGTTGTCTACGAAGTCTACGAACCACATCATGATAAATTATGAACGTTTACTAATGATAACCCAGTAGCTATACGCATTCAATTTGATTCAATGGTATTGACTTATACTCCTGCCAAGTTCCATGTGAAAGTTTGTAAACAAACCGCCCTTACCTATAATTCAAACTGTTGCCATATTTTTTATGGCATTATATTATTTGTCGATTTAAGATCTTTCCTAAATATGGAACTCGACACGTGAGTTTTCACTTTCCTGTTGTGTTTGGGGAAACATTTAATGTTGAATTTGATGGGAGTTTTCATGTAGTAAATAATCTTGCATTAATTTGTTCTAATATTTCCTGGTATTCAGCGGATTTTTTTGCAGTGAACTAACAGGCTAGCTTAAATTATAGCTGAATTTCCCATCTCCACACGTAACTAATATCAACCTAACTAACCAGAATCAATAATCTCGTTTTTACTAAGATCATACACGACTTAAAGATAAAACTCGCTATCTTCTGCCAAAGAGAACATTTGGTAAAGCCATGTCTGCAATGGTTATCCCTTTACACTATTAATAAAAGAAAAGCTACCTGAATGCTCTTCCAATCATTAGCCCCGCTCGGACAGCAGGTGTTGGCCCGCATGCGTCGCGCGTGGCAAGCCGCCTCCCGCCATATCCGCCAGTAGAGGATGAACATTACTATCCAAACCATTGAGAACATAGGCGCCAAGATTATTGTGGTGTAGGCTTTTGGAACCACCTGAAAAATATTAGGGAGAAATTAGAATCACTGGCACACTCAACTCTTGAATTGACGAATTCGTAGAAAGGAAGTTTCGACTAGTTTTCCTGGTTTATCGGTCATCTCATCCAAATCGCTGGCTGTCTTATTATTTTTACAATATCATCATTATCATGACCCCTCACTGGCCTCTATTTATCAAAAGCATGTTTAAAACATATTTAAAAAAAAAATCGTAGGTACCTCATTCATTTCACACGCCACTCCTTCCTCCCAGTCATTCCAGAATATAGGGATACAACTGATGCAGAGTGCTACCGTCCAGGTGGCGCTCATGAGCAGCCGCGTCACAACCTTCGTTAAGTAGCGGCTGTAGTGCAGCGGGTGGACTATCGCTATGTACCTGGAATATATAAAAAAAACCGTCAGAAAGCAATAAAACTCTTACCGAGTAGCGTGATCAACCCAGTTGTTTAGCTACCTTCGAAACACTATCTATCGCTCGAAAGCCAGACTCACCTATCTACAGCTATCGCTATTATGTTGTAAATGGACGCCAGACACGCCAGTATAATCAGGATAAACCGCATGAGGCAGGACCACTTCATCCGGCCGAATTCGTCATCGAGGTAGAAGACGAGATGATAGGGCAGCGTGAGGCCCACCATCAGGTCCGATATGGCGAGGTTGAGAACGAACTGGTTGGAGACGAGGGAGGAGAGCCGTCGGCTGAGCGTGACTGCGAGGATGGTGAGTGTGTTGCCGCTCACGATGAGCAGCATGAGCGTCCCGTCCAGGAGGCTCCAGGCGAGGTAGTCGTCCACCCCGGCTTTCGGCGGAAGAAAGGCCGCGGTCGCGTTCGGGGCTTGCCACGCCGCACTCTCATTGCCGAGTGCAAAGTCCATAACATTGCTGGGCGCGCTCGCCAGCGTCCACTCGGAACTGTTCGACGTCGTGGTCGACTCTACGCGCGCATTCTCTTAACTGTTACCGTTGCACGTAACTCGAGTTTCTGTCGCGGACGCGTCAACGGTATGATTACGCTCGCACACTACGCACATTTTCTGCCACGCTCGAGATTCCGCTCCGAATACCTGTAAAGAAAGTTATTTTATTAAACTTACGTTGCATTTAGCAGGGACAACGTGGAAGGGGAGTTCTTGAAATGCATAGCGGCGAGCGCAAATACCGCGGCGGCTCTAGTGACTATCTACTCGGCATGCAAGGGCGCGTAACCCTCGCAAATTACTTTAGTTGGTGCGTTCCGGTTGGCGGGTACCTAAATCACATTATGAAGTTAGGAGGGTCCGAGTGGTGGCAACCTACGCGACGGGTGCGCCCGATAGCGATGTTTTGACCCTCATCGATGAATATTTTCCCGTTAATATCTCAGTCTGCAGCATAATCGATTGCCGCCTCTCTTACAAATGAATTATTTCCAGACGAAGGCCATCGTCATAAAGTTGCTCCAATTCGATTGACTTTTTCTTACAAGTCAAGGTGGCGTCCTTGAAACTATTTTGTATTGGTTATTTGTTGTTGATAAAGATGGTTTCATGGCTAGGATTTATATCAATAAAATGTTAGTTTTATACTCTAGTTTGAAATCTACATCCATTTTAAAGCGATGAACTTGATTAGCTGATGATGTGTTGTCAAAATATTTGTGACTATGGTAAACACATTATAAAGCTGTAGCAACGTAATTTAATGTAACGGATATGATTATTACCATCCCTGGGCGTATTCCCCTGTTCGTTAAATATCAGACCGTACGAAGTGTACTAATATTCTGGCCATAGCGGACTCTGCAGAAATTAGAATTTCAAATGAGTACCAATCGTTTTAGTACATACTTGCACAGCAATTCTTTTAAAATATACATATTATTAATTTTCGCCTGAAAGCTTGACTTTTGCGATTAAATAATTAATGGAACATCCAGGCTGTTCGTTCAATGTATGTACTTGTAGGTTAATTCCGAAGTCCATTTCTCGATACTACTGTATCAGTGATTTAATATTATTATAATACATTCGGATGTAATGGTATTACGGAATGAGTTACTGCATGAACAGGCAGATAGGTACATTTGTAATAAATGAACACTGACTATGAATGATCAAATATTCATTTCTGTGAGATATTTGGCTATTTTAACAACTATGAAAAATGTTACGTAACCTACGTACTTTAAGCTTTCTAAGTAACGCGCTGGAAAATATATTTGCGTAACTTTTTGCATAGTATTCAAAATTAAAATATAATCGCCAGTGTAACCCACAACATTGTAATGGTAGAAGCCGCACGTCGCACGTCGCTCGCCAGACGTGTTGATAAACAATGTTTGATGAATGAAACGTCAAAAGCGGCTTTGCATTGCTTTTTAGTGGCTTTGTACTCTGACTGATAGGAAATAGCAATTTCCGAGTCAAATCAAAGAATGGTTTTAGTTGGGGACCTGTACGTATTTGGAATTGATGCTTTTATTCAAAGCCTCTCGACACGTCTCAATCAAATGAATTTTCCTTCGATTTCATGACAGTCTTAAAAATATGTCGGTAAAACCTTTCTAGACAATATTGCTTAATCTCTGTTTCTAATAAATAACATTTAAGTCCCCTTTAGAAAATATCACAAAGCTTCTCTAACATTCAATCTTCATCCAGGTTCCACAAACATCTAAGAGAGCACGAAAAGGAATAAATCTCCCGACTAACTCTTATAAATGCGCGTTGCAACAGTTGACAATGAAGGCCTAGTATTCTGGTCACAAGAGCTAAATGCCCTTTACCGTCCGATGACCGAGCTTAGTATGCCACTCCAGTGCCTAATCATTTCATTGCTGTGGCACTTTGGCCCTGGACCCTCTATGTTGATTATTGTAGTCTCAAATTAAGAAAGTATGACACGTTCTATTTTATGCTCTCTATATAGGCTAAGTACCTACTCATAAGACATCATCAACTGATCACCAGACTGTCAAAGTACTGGTTTATTTTATGAGTGGATAGGACTATTCCGCCCTCGTAATAACAAAATGAATGTAATTATTCAACTCTTATTATAACCATGTGTGTTTCATTTACCGAAAGTTAAATTTTAATGATATACCAAATTATTTGAGTGGATTGTGCACTATTTCTGTTTCAGATGTTTATGTGTTCCGTAGTGGCTACCGCGGTGTCAAGTTTATTTTGATTGCCTTTCCTTTCTCCGGAGATTTATCTATTCAATTTAAGCTAGTGTTTACGAGGAGGATGTTTATGGTAATATCCTTGTTATTTTCAGAGGGAATGAATGAATATATCAACAGAATTGTTTTGTCTGCGTATGCCGACCTTTAGGTAATGTGGCGTGTTATGCTTTATTCGCGTGCGGGCCGACCTTAGATACGACAAAACAATAACATTTATTTAAACAATTTTATTAATTTCGTAATCGACTAGCTTGTTAAGGCGCTGCCCAACGACAGACATCGAAAAACGACCACTTTTCGTCGCACAGTTAGGCTTACTGCGACATATTACAAGCCCAAAAAAAAATACAGTTCATAGTCAAGTGTATGGAAAAAAGACTTATGTAAAAATATTTCATAAAAACCATCTAGGAACTTGAAAAAAATATCGCAAGAAAGAACACGAAAATACTTTTTCGTCTCGAAATGCTCGATATTTTGAGTGATAACGTTTTATAATTTTGTTACTGTAAGAAAGGTAATTTTATCATCTAGAGAAATATGTATAAAGATTTTAATTTACTGGTGTATTTACTTTTAAAATAAATTAAAACCGATAAATAATGTTGACATTGTCGAACAAGAGATACAACTACTAATACCTAAATATTGCCTTTATACAGCCCCTTAACCATAAATTCATTAAATTAAATTGATGTTTTTAATTTTAAACCAAGACCAGACTCTAGAAAGTTTGGCTTCCCGTATCTTCATAAGATTTATGTATCCTTTAATATTATAGATTTAAAACTTAGTATAAATCGATTTAAAACGTAAGCGTAAAGATAATATTAAGCTGAGTTAGTATACGAACTTAAATTTTATAAATTTTAGTAAAAACTCGGCCTATCGCTGCATCCCACGGATAACTCGGTACAAGAGAGGTTGACCTTTGTTAAAGTGTAAAACTTCTTGTACTCATTAGTTCTAAAACACTATCTGAGTCGTTTCGTTATCTCAAGAGTACCCCAGCGATCACTAGTACATTCCTGTACTAGTTATTGTTTATTCTTAATCCTTCGTATTGTACTGTAACTAGTAGGTTAGGTATCACTACATATGTATTTAATAATTAATCCATTAATAAGAGTTTTGGAAATAGCACCCTCCTACGGCAAATCGAAGATATAAAGCTGCCATCAATCGAATTTGTACAAATGGATAAAATATAATTAAAGAAAGAGAGTCGTAACTCGTAATTCTCAGCCAGGTCGATGCAATGGAGGTCAAAGCTTACTACACCAAAGAGATACGATTTATATAGAATGGAAATATTTTGATTCAATCCTTTTGTTTCTATTGCATTACTTTCATATAATGTTCCGCGCTATTTATAATAAAGAAAATTACAATTAAAAAACCAAAGTAAATTAGATAACCGGTATTTACAATTGAAACAATGAGCTGGCTGCAGACTGTTGCAAACAATGTACTAATAGATCAACTGATCGGTGGCTGCATTACCTCTCTGAATGGCAATGCTGATGCGCTGTGCCAGATACCTACCCTCCAGCTCTCGGTTCAGACGTCGCTTCGACCGACGCTCAGATAATGTTTTAAAAACCCGAATAACCTCGTCACCTCAAGGACTTAGGCTATAGACACCCAAGGGGAGCCTTGGAAAAAAATACGTAGACTCTGTCGAGACTTGCATATTTGCACCTAATCCACATTAGAAGATACTCGGCCAAATCCGCATTAGTTGTATATAGTAATGAAAAACAAATAAACGAATACCTTAAAATATCCAAATAATGTATTCAACAACTGCACAACAATTGGGTAAACAATGAGTTAGTGGGGAATAGAATTAGGGAGTTGGACTTCGGGACTTCTCTGGAAGGGGGCAACACCTCCCGTAATTTCGGGGGATGAGGAAAAAGTTCGGTCCAATTTTCATTATGTACCCAGCGGATTTAGAAAACGGCGTGAACAAGAATGATAAAACTAATTTCAAAGTGTAAGATCTAGAATATGGGGGATGCAAGGGCGATTTGTCCTTTGGACAAACCACTAAGGGGAGTTTTCTTAAAATAATTCACCTAGGAGATATTCACTTCGACCGCAAGTAATCAACCTGATGTATATTGATGTAATCAATTGATATTCTAGGCAATATAAAAGGCAATTAGTATTATTTAATTGTTTCATCGCCGTCTAATAAATGAAGAATGTATGTAGAACAGTTTCATGATTTCAGACTAATGAAATTCGTAAATAGATAACTTCAATACGCGCAATTCGATAACTATTAATAAGATGAGCAATTTATATATCAAATATTGAGAACAAAAGAGATTGGAAAATTTTCTAGCTACAACGTTTATAAATAAATGTTGTAGCTAGAAGGTATGTTTGCTTTGGTAAAACGTTATACCTTATATGTACATTTGAGGGGTTTATTTCTAAGCAAAAAAAAAAATTAAGTTATTAAATACTCTTCATTCAAGTAATTGCTAAATTAATCCGAACAAATATACTATACAAATGAGTAAATAACTATGTGATGACATCAGGTATTTCAAATTCAGATTTACAACTGAAGGTTAACTTTAATTGCGATATGCGACATTTCAAAACGAATAAAAGCCTTGAAGGCTTTGTTTTCGCGCAAAACTGATGCTTGTGTCATACGATGTATGATCTCACTTTTAACTCAAAAGGATTCCAATTGCGTCTATAAATCCGCAAGGATTTTAAATATAAAATGTTGCAGCATGCTATATTTTTAAAATAATATCATTACCGTGCAAGCAAAGCTACTTAACAGTAAAGGAATTTTCAGATACCGATCCGAGAATAGCAAATAGAGCTCCTCTACCCCTATTATTACCTTGGAAACTGTTGGCAATAGCGATAACATTATGGTTTAGGGGCTGGCAGAGGTCGTCGCCCAGTCTGCCGCCCGTGACGTGCCGTTAACGTTTACCTTCTTATCACGTATGTACATAACCTCAACACTTCTATCACCAAATCTATTTTTTTAATTGCTTTAGGATTTCAATTTATCGCAGGAAATTAAAAACGAACGAAAAGTCAATATTTATTGTAGCGCAGACGAATTATTTTTTAATCCCACTCAATAACTTAGCGAAAAGATAATTATAACAGACCGACAGACGCGGTCAGCCGGGATCGGTTTACTTGAATCATAGATTAAGATCAACAGCAAATTGATTTGATCGTATAAAGTGTGATCATGTAGTGTAGACTGTAAGACTGTATGTATGAATGTGTCTAATTATCTAATAACCTAGTGTTAAGTTTAATCGCTAATGAATGTATGAGCATGTAAGCATGTGCTGAATTTCGTTGCAGTGATTAATTGCAGTGTCGAATACACGACAGCTCTTTGGCGGGACTAATTTGTCATAGCGCGGGTTGTCTCGATGATGAAACCGTTATTAAATGACAGCTTGAATTAATGAATCGCGTATTATGGTGGTCACAGTAATATTATTAATGAGAAAGGAAATGAATTACCCTATCGCTGTACTTAAAGCTACATACGAACAAGTTTTAATGTTAGACGAGCTTGGTTAGACTAAACAATGCCCTAGTTCCTTTGTTTGGTATTTAGACAAAACCGATTCTCTTTTGTTAAGGCTCCAGAACAGTAATGTTTAGCTGTCATTGTGATACGATACGTCACATTAATGAATACTTTCTTTATCAATGGTGTTTGTATTCTGCGAGGTAACAGCGAAAAGGTGGGCGGGAACCACGACAATCTTATTGGAAACGTTCAAATAATTCTAGTGCTATAATACAACTTTACTCGAAATTAAAAAGATCTCGGCGCTCGCACTCCTTAGACTTTTTGAACATAATGGAGTTAGTAATATCCGCAAGTCACCATACATTTTGTTTCCGTTTATCTCCAATAAAACATAAAATTTGTAACAATAGAATTCATTAAAACTTAGAGATAAGGTTCAATAAAACTTAAGATAAAGCGGGATTAGCTCTGAGCTAGAGGTGTGTAGATCCGGAGTCAAACGGCTCTGGAGTCGTGTTCGCTCTGGAGTCGTGTGGATCCGCTCCGGCTTGTCGTTCGTGGCGTGTCCGCGGATACGTTGGCCGCGTCTTCGGTCTCGCTCCATGAAGTCGAATGAATGTAGCAGCGAGCGATTGGAGCTGTGTGGATCTGGCCTTTGATTCGGGTTCGGACGTGTTCGATAGACAGATCCAGTTCCATTTACGAGTAAACAACAAACTAGAACTACTACGGTAAAATTATACTTTATTATAATTTACTAGTATTTAGTATGAAGGTAAATCAACTGTAGTCTCTAAAAAAATTAAGTAATTATATACCTTAAAAAACTTATGCTAGTATTTTTCACAGATTAGATCAAACTAACAAACATGTCTTCCCCAAAGGAAAGAATTGCTATGGTTTTACTAGTCATTCTTTCGATTCGTTACATCCATCGAAACAAACGTTTCCTACAAACAGACAGATACAATGGACATGTAGGAACTGTTATTAAAAGCGGATCCTAACCGATCCGCTGGATCCACTGGAACAAACTGATCTAATGGACTTGAAGGAAGCGAAACTGCAAGCGGATCCAAACGGATCCGCGGACACGACTCCGGGAAACGAGTCCGAACCCAACTGGAATCGGACCAGATCCGCTCCAGTCGTGGACACGTTTAGCGCATGTCTACTCTGAGCGAAGTCATTTGAAGTCTATCGTCTCATTCGCTCGATGCACAGAAAGCGCTCACGTGAAAACTGACTCAATTATTCAATTCAAGGCATTTATTTCAGACAGCAATATTATGTATAAACAAAAATTTGTTAGTAACCATATTTTTATTTGAATCGTCTACTAATTGAGTTTTTTAAACAATTGTTCTTTCCACTTGAATTGATTTAAAAATCGCCATCGCGTAATGCACAGTGAGGTAACATCTCGCCATGACCTCACTCTGTGGGAAGCTTTAACTTTTAACAACTTCAATTGGTAATCATTGTTGCCAGTTTGTGGAATCATTGCTTTTATTTGTGCCTTTAATTAAAATTAATTTAGGCGGTCCTGTTCAAAATGTCACGCGAGACCTTAGTTTCTGTGGCTGTGACATGGCCTTGTGTAATAGAAACACATTCCTTTGTAAAAAGGCCGACCATTCAAGTAGCTCCGTAAATTAAAATAGTAAATATCGTTGGGCATTTTACTCAGCATCTAGCCCTAAAGTACCTAAGCTGCAATTTTGTTATGGTAACCAGATGACTGAAATTATGTTTAGATAGGTACAAGTAACACAAATGGCCAAATTTCAAACACAACAACCAGACTGAAAGTGAATTGTGTTTGGTTTATATCGTAGATGAAATTAAAGCAATTCGGCACGATATCCTCTCGCGGGAGACACGTGGAATTGCGTTATCACCCCAAGGAACGGTCGGCATGATTTCTGCTACTCCATCCCTCATACTCATACCTAACAGCATTACTGGCTCACTGGTTTGCTACTGGCGACAGAGCATTCATAGATTCAATAAAATATAACATGTATAACGTATGCATATGAATTTCGCATCAGGTATTGAGTAATTTGTACAAAGAGCCATCTCAGGTGAACCATTAAAATAAATTCTTCCCAAAAATATCTTCCCAGAACACAATAGAATTTCAGTCCTATTAGCATAGAAGATTTGGCACGTCTTAAGAAAGCCTCACGTGTGATTTCTGAACAAAATGTTATTACGCGTGACGCTATTATCCTGAGGATTTTTCCGAGTTCTTTCTCATTGTGCCATCTGCTCTTTCCCACTTTTATTACGGCGATAAAATCTCGCATTGTGAAGGCGTGTTCTACCGCCGTCCGTGTTGCCATCCGCCTTTCTTATCACACCAAGTACCTACGTTTATGAGGTCTAAAACATAAATTCCAAGAAAACTTATTATCATGTAACTGCACGCTACAACGGCTACATACTCGTATGTGCTTATGAATTTCTTAAAGAACAAAATACAAAACATTTAATTTTTATGATACGAACTTAAGAATTTATTGCATGATATGCAGATGGTATCAAGCTTGGAAATAACTCTAAAACAGAAATGGATGTTCATGGAATTTCACGAGATTTATTTTACGATCGAATATTGTATGCAGTTTGAAATAGACCGGAGCAACACGAATTGATATTCCTATTTATTTATGGGTTCTAGTTCCAAAGAGAGACGTTGCATGCAATACTACCGAAACTGCCAATATCAAATTTTCAATAGACAATTTCTAAGTTTTCTCTCCCCGGGGACCTCCGTTGGAAAGTTAGATTTCATCCCGGATTGCACTCCCGCCCGGTTTGTTCGAGATTAGTTTATGTTCTATTGTGTGTTCGGTTCGATTCACGTGCAGTTTTTAAACTTATTTCATAATTGAACATGTGCTTAGTTTCTTCTTTAGTTTTAAGAACTGGAATTCTAACCACATAGCGACACCACACATATTGAAGTAAAATTTAACAATGAAATCATTTACTACTTTTAGAATGACTTCCTCACTTATTTCATCATTAAATTGTCGTTATCAATAATAAATGTTTCATTCAATAACAATTGATGTACAGTCTTAATCGTACCTAGTTAACACACATTTTAAGTATTGTGAAAAACTTGTGTCAGATTCCATCGCTCTTACACGTTTTAGTTTTTGTTTGCATGTTTTGAGGGCGTTAAATTTTATAAAACATTGTAAAATAATAGACTAATTGACAATAATAATTTAATTTTCGTTAAAAACAGACCTGCCTGTATGTTCTCGTATGTACTCTTAGATCTCGCGGTATCACTCAAATTACTTTCACCACAAACATTTTCAGAAGTTGCGTGAATATTTCAAGTAACGATGTAAAAATAAACGTGTAATTTACTCGGTCATAAAGTCGCATTCTGATCCAGTTCGTAGTTTCGACCCATACAATGAGAAGGTGTGTTTAGCTCAGTGCGGTCAGTGAGCCAATGGATTATTGAGCTCGTTTTGCCGAAGCACCCCTTCGGGACGCAGCCATAGGCTGTATTGGAATATATAATGCCTATCCGCAATTTTTGCTGTTCCGGAAAATGTAGAGAATCTAAATCTAAACGACTCTTTGACGGTCGACTGATACATTCAAAGGTATTAGAACTTAAAAGATGGAGAAGATGTCGTATGCTCTTTCAGTTAACGATTCCTACTAACGGCCACAAAACATCAGATTGCGAAATAATCACATCCTATCGGCAAAAGCTAATTTAATTATTTAGACAAGGTGGTATCGAGCCGGCGAGTTAGGAGCGTAGAACTAATTCAAGTTTATAGCTGTCTCGGCTGATAATGTGAACATCGAGGGTCGAGCCTGGACGTGCATTAGCTTCCATTATGCGGTATCGGGTCAGGTACACGTGCTCGGGTGATGCAAACAATGCTAAGTGTAACTGATGCTTTTAACTGAACATGTTTCTGTTTCGATAACCTATCCTGATAAAACTTCAATAGAATTTGTGTTTCCGTTGTTATTTTGGTGACTTAATGTACCTCAACTTTTATAGTGTGTATTGTTTATGTGAATTGGGCAAAATTACGACTCCGATGTTGAAATACTACTGTACTAGTACTGTGATATTACAATTTTTAGTTTCAGTCAAAAGGCTTTTCAAAAAGCGGCAACCTCCATTAGGATTTATTCAAAGCTCCACTAAACGAACGAAAAAAAGCTCGACTCGCTAAACATACACAACTGGAGATATTACACGAGCCATATCTAACGCCCGAGGACTATCATTATTTCCTCGTATTAAAATTACGTCTTTATCCACAGCTTCATAGTTTATTCAGAGTTTCAGTATGCCTTCTTCTTCTTCTTCTTCTTGTAGTTACATAAGCGGCTGGAGCGAGACTTACATAAGCAAGTCTGGAGGCTATAAGTAATAAGGGAACTTTTAATTTTCAAAGGCTTGAAGATGGCTTTACTCGATCGCATTTACATGTTGGGCGTCCCGCCGGCGGCGACCAACTAGGGGATTAAACTAAACGCTGGGAATCGACCCGTATCCTCTACGTACCTGGCCTACACTTTCAATATATTTGTTCATGAATTTCCAACACAAAGCTCCAGTCCAACTAAATATTCACCCTTTACAATTTTCAACATGCAAGTTTCGTCGAGTTCCCCGCGAGCCTGTGGGTAAATATTTAAATGAAATCTACGACGGGCTTTGAACGCTCGGCAAACACTAGCCGGCCGATAGCCGAAGAGTTCGGAGTCCGTTCTGCAAATGTTTACCTCTATGCCGCTAGCTGAAGTGGTTCCAACGGCACGTGCCTGCCTAGCATCACAAATAAAAGTAACTTAACAAACACTTGGCACGATGTATGTTTTCGCACTGTGTACAAGTTTTCCGAGAGCGTAGCGTGCGGGAGTGCGGGGCGGCGCGACGTTCGCTCGCGGCGGCGGCTGTGCTGCGACTGGCGCGCGGCGGCCGTCTCACTAAACTCCGGCTCATGGAGGCATTAGCGGCCTTAGCATCTGTGACAAAGGTTATGCCTATTTGTCTACGAAAATTTAAGCCATTTAGATCAGTAACTTTTGATTCGGCCGCTACGATGTCTATGATTTTTACACATTCGTAGACCGCTTCTATATTTATCCAATCATGGATTTGTTTCTGATTTATGCGGAAAGCTATCTTATCTATAATTTCTAAATAACAAGACTGAATCTGACGTTATTTAAATCGTAGTTTGGCTAGGTCGTAAATTCGTCGGCGAGCACGCGTTTAGGTGTAGACTGACAGGTTTGGAATTATTTAATAATTACTTCGGTTTTGTAATAAATTTGCTGATTCTGGAAGTGCACTCGTGCATGAATATACTCGTGGTTTATGATGCATCTTGAATGTGAAGAATGGGTATTACTCAAAACATTATTTAATCAGTTCATTCTTGGAATACGTTTAGCTATAGGTACTAGCTATATATACATTGTTGCTGTGTTCTAGTTTAGCGACAACTAATACTGTTAATTAAACAATCCTGATATAATATGCTAGCTCGCGCCCCCGCCCCGTGGGAGCAGATGTACCCTGTTTAAGCATCTAATTAGTAATAGTACAAATTGTTATTGCTGTTTGGGATATCGCTTCCATAAACTTTATAATGCCGTGGATCGATTTGCGATCTTGTTGCGAATTTGCTTTTGAGTTCTCTGACTTAAACCAGGTTGATTATTAAAATTGTATTTTTCCATTTATTCCGGGGAACCTTTAACTACTCGTACCTATGATATTTCTCTTACATTGTCGTTCATATCATAAATTTGCTTATGTAAGCTTACGTGAACTACGAAAGTTGATTTATAAATGAAGAAAATCCGTTAACGCAGCGGTGTTCTAATGTATATACTCGTATATATTAGGTCCTTACATATGAAATTGGCGTTTTTCGTACTGGCCACTTTAATCACAAATTTCTCCTCTTTGGAAGCGGATCCATCGCAAACCACGTCCGAGTTAGCTGCAGGCTGCGGTGTTAGTGATAAAACTGTTTTAATTCACTTGAAGCAAATTGGGAAGATTAAAAAGCTTGAAAGGTGGGTACCTCACGAATTGACTGAAGCAAACCGGCAAACGCGCGTCGACTGCTGCGTTACATTACTAAACCGGCACAATAATGAAGGTATTTTAAACCGAATCATTACCTGTGATGAAAAATGGGTTCTTTACGATAATCGGAAGCGCTCAGCGCAATGGTTGGATCCTGGCCAGCCAGCCAAATCCTGCCCCAAGCGAAAATTAACCCCAAAAAAGTTACTTGTAAGCGTTTGGTGGACTAGTGCCGGTATTGTTCATTACAGTTTTCTCAAATCTGGCCAGACTATTACGGCTGATGTCTATTGTCAGCAATTGCAAACCATGATGGAAAAGCTAGCGGCTAAACAACCTAGGCTGGTCAATCGCTCCACGCCACTGCTGCTTCACGACAACGCTAGACCACACACTGCGCAACAGACGGCTACTAAATTAGAAGAGCTTCAATTGGAAAGTCTAAGACATCCTCCGTACTCCCCGGACCTTGCTCCAACAGATTACCATTTTTTTCGAAATTTGGATAACTTCTTGCAAGGGAAAAAATTCAACTCCGATGGGGCAGTCCAAATCGCCTTCAAAGATTTTATTGATTCCCGTCCGACTGGTTTTTTTAGTAAAGGGATCAATGAACTACCTATAAGATGGCAAAAGTGCATAGAAAATAATGGTTCATACTTTGATTAATTAAATATATTATATTAAAAAGTATTCGACTTTTTGTTCCTCCCATACAAAACGCCAATTTCATATGTAAGGACCTAATATATATTTGACGACCTCTGTGGCGCGGCGGGCGAAGGTCTGCCTGCGACGCAGGAGGTTGCGGGTTTGATTCCCGCCTCGGGACAAATATTTGTAAGATCTGCACTTTTTTGTTCAGGGTGTTCTGGTTTTTTTCCATGTATATTAAAAAATCTATCTATGTATCTGAGGTATTATATACATATGTATATCAGTTATAAAGTACCCATTACATATGCTCTGCTTAGCTTGGGGCTAGATGATGCTGTGTGGATTGTCCGGCATTATTTATTGATTTATTTATTTAATGTGTCAGTTTAGTCAGGATCTCTGCATTAACCGCTGACCTCCAAGCATCCCCCGACGCTCTCAATACGGATTTGCGTTGAACTAAGTAAATCGTGTCATGCCTTGCGGCCCTCATTATTTTCCGGCTGCGAATATCCAAAATAAATGTAATATTGTAGGAATAATGCTTGTACATCACAGCATCATTAACAAAGACGCTTCGTGGTTGTGTAAATAGAACATCCACCATTGTCTACCCTTCAATTAAACCAGACTCATTATTCTCGCACAATGCTTGTTATAAAATGGGAAAACGCAACCGAAAGAACGTTCTGGAACCAGTGGCGGTTGGCGAACAACCTTACCTTGTTTGCTTTAGATTATAACTTAACACAATGGTGTTTTAATTTTGGAATTAATATTTAAATTAACTAACTGACCAAACAAAAACGGTCCCTGTCTTCCAATCAAATATGTATGTGTGTAATTTAAAAACGAAAACCTATTAAAGGTTAATCAATTAAAATATAAGAAAAAGACAGAACATTTTACATAGGTACGTGTTCGTCCTTTGTAGGTATTAAAGTAGATGATATTAATTTTGTAAGCATTCCGATTCACAATCAAAGATGTTGTTACTCACCCCAACTTCGTAATGAACTAAACACAACCAACTAGCCACACCTGTTCAACCGTTACGTAAGTCGCAAACCCAGCTCTATCGCACAGGCATTAAAGGCTGTTTCAGCAATAACGTGACTTCGGTACATCGATCAATCCGCAGTGCATGTGTCGAATACAAATGCTCGGATATTCCTTAAATTCGACTTTGATTCTCGCATCATGTGTTGATTGTTTATTCCCGAAAATACTACGAGTAGCGACTCGAGGCGTTTTCTCGTGGAATGTTTCTGAATTTCCGATGCTTTGATTTGTTAATATCAGATTAACTTTTGACAAGGATACCGGATAGAATTTATTCGCAGACGCAGGCAGTTTCTATTTCGTGGAGCGAAAAAACTACCTAGTTCGGCGGCCTACCGTCGTCAGCTGGCAAAACTCAGTTCTCGGGCAGAGCTTTGCTCAGGTCTAATAGTCCTCCGGAATCAACCGAAAACATCGAAATTGTTGTTTGTTTTTAAAACCTTTGTATTTTGGGGTATATTTACAGATTGAGATACACATTATCAGATTTTCAGAAGTAGGTTTCCGCTCGCGCGACTTAATTTCCGCTTCAATATCTCCGAGCCTCTCCTAGATCCCGGTTACTGTTCTTTACGTAACAACTGATAAGAAGTCGATTCCACGGTATGGCTAAGCTTGGATGTATACTGTAATGTTGTCTTGAATAGCTTGCTATTTTGTTTTACAGCTTATAGAGCCGGCACTAAGCCTAAAGCATGGTTAGTATAAATAGAATATGTAATCGCAAATGGCCTTGCATTGCTGTGATATACCAGTTTTCATGCTCACATTTTTATCGCTTTCATATACAATTCTCCGTATTTGGAGGGTTGGTTGGTTCCGTATTTATTCATCGAATTCGAAAAAAAGATCCTCTACCCTTTTTGAATCTGTTGTACTTTTATACCTATGTCCGTCGATTTCTCCATGATTTATCATTTATGGTCCGATTTTGATGATTATTTTCCACTAAAAATAATAATCCCGTTGGTGGTTATTTATTCTCCAACAACACAGTATAAAACTAAGTTATTCGAAGTCTGTTTCCAATCAAATTAATAATGTCCATTTCTATCTGCACCGACATTTCCGCGTCTGCGTAAAAATTCATTCGGCAATATCTGTTTGGCCTTCAAAAGTTTTGCCGTTACTTTTTAATAATCCCTATTATTTTTAATTTATTAAGAAATCAAACTTATTTCTTAAGGTTTAGAAATAAGTTCTTAGAAAACAAAAATTTAAGCTAGGTACTAGCTAATTGTAATTTGTGTAATATGAATATTGAAAATAAATGTCTAAAGAGAGATAGGCTATTTGTAGACTTACGGCGTGTATCTAGAACCACCAGTAACCAGGTAACATCTGAAAGTCAAACTGCTACTATATTTTACCTTGTTTTCGTGATCCCGAAGAAATAGTTGGAGGGCATGGAGTCTCTTTGTCTTCGTGTGTTTGCTTAGGACCTGCCGAGCCGTTTAGCAATTTATAACTGACATATTTCTATTTATTTTGCTTTTCAATCTTATTTGCTATCTTGTATTTTTCATTTTAGAAAAGTTTTAGACCGTTTATAGCGATGTATCTTATTTTTCTGCTAAATTAGATCCTCTATCTGTGGAACAGAAATAAAGACAGATGATCTGGGGTACCTTGTAATGAACAGCCATTAGAAACGATACCTACATAGCAGGAGTTTGCTTCCCCGAGGCACTTTTAATCAGGGAGTTTCCGCATTTTTGGCAACCGCCAGGTTTACCCATTAATCTCGCTCATTCATTATTCAAGTGAGGGTTTGGATTCTCTTTTCTTTCAATCTGACCTGCGTTAGATTAGTCTTGAGATATGTTTTTTATTTCTGAAATATTGGAATGCTCTTAACCTATACAGCTTGAGGGCACCATAGTGGTACCGCTCTAAGGAATATACGTTTGAACGGTGCGTACGTATATCATATGCATCTTTTAATTCATGGAAAATGATCAAAGTATTATAATGTAGGTACGCCCTCGAGTTAGTTATTATTTGCCTTAATCTTGTGAAGGTTGCGCAGTATATAATTTCAATTAAAAAATGGGCGTATGGAGGAAACAGGGTGAATAAGCTCACAATTTCTGGAGTTTT
Organism: Eupithecia pulchellata; assembly: GCA_963931895.1. Lineage (NCBI taxonomy): Eukaryota > Metazoa > Arthropoda > Insecta > Lepidoptera > Geometridae > Eupithecia > Eupithecia pulchellata. Next base: position 12,432,795 of record OZ007535.1, read on the forward strand.
ATACGTTACCTACCTGAGTTGGCATCTGGCCACCTTACCGCCTCCGCCGGCCCTCTCCACCGAAGATTAGATAATAGTGGCGTGTTTATGAAATTGGCTGGTAATAATTCATGCTTTAGTACTAATAACAGACGGTTCTATTACAAAATCTAAATATCAACAGGAAAATTGCCCAAATCATCGAAAAACTATAACCAATATTATAGTGTGTTAATACCGGAGTACGGCCTATCGAAATAAAGCTCTTGAGTTAATTCGAGGTAAGAATTTTAGGAAAGTATTATAAGTTTGGACTGTTAGGAACATATACGATCAAATCCCTAATTATAACCGCATTAACCACATAGCCGTTCGCAAAACGTTATTAGACACGTCCAGGTCGTCCAGTGCCAAAACAAATATAATACGGTTTACGGAGTCCGGTGGGCCGCAATCCGCCTGTAGCTGGTAGCATCCATTGAGGCTGCAGCGACTTTGTTATCGATTCCCAGATTTATTGTAGGACACATCTGCGAGCTCCTGGCTACCGGCCAGCGCCGCCAGGGACGCGAATGTCAAGATCACGCCTCGCACGAGGACGTGGCTGATTATGCTCTTAGTGTTACAAATACATAAATTAGAATAAGGCAGTCCCCAAGTCAGAGGGTATGGAGGAATTTCTATGCGCAGTCAAAGGCTCTAGAAGTCGAAAAAATAGCAGTAGTCAGTCATAAAGGATGATTACCTAACATCCGACTGGAATGTACAAGAAAACATGAGTCTAGAATATCTAGAACAACTTGTGTCTTACGCAGCTACAAATAAGCTTGGCAACCCTCGATAATGTCTTGCAGTGACAGCTGTGACGCTGAATTGCAAACAGATATATATTATATTGCAATTGATTAAATACCTTTCCTCGGACAATATTTACTTGATAGGTATTATACTATTTACGATGCAGCAGGATCTAGCAGCACAGATTAGTCAGGTGACCTATTTATTAAATCTACTAATATATAATGTGTTCTGGTCCATTTAAAGAGCTTTATTATAATAATATAATATATGCGATGGCCTTTTTGTATAAACTGTGAGCTTCTGTTAACCTTCTGTCGAAATGACAAGTGATCCGAGAGCTGGTCTGTATCTACACTACAACGCAACGCATCAGCATTGCCATACAGCGAGGCAATGCAGCCAGCATCTCGGGGACACTTCCAACTGGTATTGATATTGGATCAGTTGTAGTTTGTTTGCAAGTCTCCAGTTAGCTCAATTGTTTCAATTGTAAATTCTAGTTTTAATTAGTTTATGGTAATTTTCTTTGCTTATAAAAGTTTTACCTCTAAAAACGTTTTTAATGAGTATATAAAAATGGTCCCTGGTCTCAAACTACTTGCATACGAGGAGAGACTGCAAGAACTAGGGTTAACCACCCTCGAGAAACGTAGAGAGCGCGGAGACCTAATAGAGACCTTCAAGATACTTACCAGCCACTACAGTATACCTGACTTATCAAAGACACTATACACTATGACCACTTACACAATTCTGAGAGGACACTCACTGAAGCTGGAACGTGGGCCTAGTACCAGCAAACCAAGAGAGCACATATTGCCGAATCGCGTCGTGAAGACTTGGAACCGGTTGCCGGAGTCAGTGATCAGTGCCCCCTCAGTGAACTCTTTTAAAAATAGACTGGACAAATATTTTAAGTGCACTGACAAGGACTAAGATATGCACACAGCAGCTTAAGAGCTGCCTGTGTATTACAGATAATAATAATATCTAAAATATGTTATAGCCGCTGGACAATTCACTCAGCATCATCTAACCCCAAACTAAGACTAACGGATTTGTGTTAGTTGGTCGGTTATTATGAGTACCATCGAATTGATAAACTTATTACATTATATAGATATATTCACGATAATTATACCTCTAGATAGATATTTTTGTTCATAGAAAACCTCCTAAACAAATATCTGACCGACTGTACAAACATTTGACCCGATGCGGGAACCGAACCCAATATCAGGCGTCGCAGACGGTCTTCGCTCGCAGCGCCAAAACCGTCGTCCATTCAATAACAAAATTAAATTTGTATTCGAGAATTCATTTGAATTCCTCTCATTCTCCATCCATAAAATTCCTAAGCACATAATTTTAGAATTGAAAGCTAAAGTAATAGCAGTAAAACAACGTTATCGGATACAGCGAAAGCCCACTCCGCTTCATCTACGGGAACCGGTACTAAAACCTTTCCGCATACACTACAAATACAATGGAATTATGGAAAAAAGACAGAGATGCTTATTTTTTATTAGATGCTGCCTGCGGATTGGCAGGCGTTTAAAGGATAACTAGTTGATGTAAGGACATAGGCTACCTTTGTTCCAGGAAGCAATTGCTTATAGTGTCCTGAGGAATACTCTCTATTTCTTGCTAATATGCTATTATAAAATGTTGAGCTTCAGCAGAAGCTGAACATTTTAGGCTGATAGCTGATAGCTTTCGCTTTTAAAATAATTATTGTAGGTCTACAAAATAATTAGAAATCTTTAACATGTTTCTCGTATTAATAGATATTTCTTCATTGATTTATGTTAATTAAAACTGACTTCATCATTATACTAATTAATTTACTACTTGACTAATTCTATTGTTTCTCCTTATTTGTAGCCATCCTTATTGTGGAATGAATGATGTTCTCACGCAATTATTGTTTTTATTTCAGGTAAGCGTATCCACTTATCCAAGATTTCCTGAACACATTTATTTATGGAGTGTCGGTGTGTATTCATCATTTTCATTATCTGCCTTATCAATGTAATGACTTATTATGGCCGCGACCTTTCGTCGGGCTGACGCATGGCGACCAACGTGGTAGGTTGTATGTTTTTATATAATCCTCTTCGATACAGTTATGTAAAAAGTATGTTATAAGATAGGTATACAGTTTTTGACGTGTATGTTTGATTATGGCTTCGTAGGACACACGACTGAACCAATTTCAATAAAGTACTTCTTGTCTGAAAGGGTACTTTTAACATAGGGTGAGTGTATCGCTCATATCATTTAATCCGCACTTCGTCTGCTACATTTTCATAACAAATAGAAAAAAAAATGAATCAATGAGCGGTGAAAATAGTATGAGTGACACACGCGCGTATACATACGAAATGGCCCGCTAATTTTCATTGTAAAAATCTAACGATTCGAGACTATTGATTTTTTTTTTACAAAAAGCTTGTTTTCTTTGATGGCAAAAGGAAAAGAATTGTCGTTACAAGCAGTTGCACTACAAAAACCTTCTGTATATTGTTTATTCCGTTGGCCCCGACCGTACCCTCTCAACGGCCAATAAAACGCACATGCTGCTATTAAAAAGTAGCAGAGTAAGCTGCGGTGTTTCCGCCTATACGCTGCCCCGTCGCAACCCCCTTAGGTGTGCTACGGGGGTGGGAGTGGGAACTAGTCGAGGCAGTGACCTCGTTCGTTTCTATGGTGTTTGCCGCCCTTGGCTTCTGGCCAAATGTTACTGCCAATGTCAATGGCATGCCAAATGTCGTGCCCACTTTCGGTCCGCGGGCCGGGTAGATCGCCTCCATTTGTTGCGACACTTCAGTTTTTGAAGAATCAACTCTGTATGACCACTAGCTTGATATTAGAATCCAAAATACTTTTGGTAAATGAAGACATTTATGTATGTAAACTTTACTCAAACTGATAAAACCGGCTAATTGTGAGTTTACTCGCAAACGGAGGGTTCCGTTCCATTTTATATACCTTTTGCGCAAAAGGACCACCAAATAAGTTTCTTTGAAATGAAAAAAAGCAATAAGCACACATGTTAATAATTAAATGTTGTTATTAATGGACTTATGGCTCAGGATTGAATTTTAAGTATATGCCGTTGAGTACGTAATTTGATCAGGGAAAATCCCGAAAGTTCACTATAACTTGTGATTATCTTGTAAATGCCTTGTAAATGTATTATTGTTACATTTCAAAAACTAGTTTATACCAAGAGCGACAAAACCTAGGCTGCGTTTGATGCATGTCTCCATAACTAAGTTTAGATTATTTCGGAGGAAATTACTTTTAGTATTATAAATGACTTATGACCTGACTTATGACATCGCCTTGAGTGGTTTTTTCTGTTAAGGAAGTTATAATTATTATTCGCGCCCTAGTTTTATTAATATCTGCGAAGATTGTGCCTCCCTATAGTAAAAAGGTTTTAAAGTTACCTTTTATGACTCAAAAAACGGCAAAAAAGCAAAATATTTGGTCGATTGGGTTATAAAGGAATGTAGAATAACAGTGAGCATTTATCGGAGCTTGCATCAATTAAAGCCGCGGGGGGATTGGAATTGATCTGCCGCACACAAAGTAATCGTGTGTTTTCAATTTCCCAAAATTCCGCCGCCGTATTGATCCGAGTTTTATCCGAAAAAAGGCCTATGTCCAACAGTGGACTAACATAGGCTGATGATGATGATGATGATGATGATGATTGATCCGAGTTATGAAGGAACCGCAGAAAATTATATCTGATACACATTGTCATCGAATGCGTAAATTATTTGAAATTAATTCCTTCAAATTCAATAATGCACGCAATGTATGCTGGATGCGATGTCTTTACTTTCTATTCTACCGTCGAGAACAATCCCCGTGCTTAGTCTACTGAAGCAGATTACCTTGATCTTTACTTAGTAGACGAACGACGCTGTGGGAAAAGAATAGCTCGTCTTGTTATTGTTTATTAAAAGTTAACGAGTTCAAAGACTAGCTTGAAGCGACGCAGAACAACATTCGATTTCGCTCACGTTTGAATGAGTTTTTATTAATTTAGTATTTTTGCCATTATATCGCCTTTTATCACACTTTGATCAGCTCGTGTTGAGGAGAATGACTGGTAACGCCAGCCAGTCATCATTTTTGTGGCCTATCGGTACAACTATTAAGAATGGTTTAGTAATTTATTCAATTCGCGGCAGTTGCGTTGATGGATATAAATACGAGTAGAATAAAGATAGGTGAAAACGACTGCTATATTTCAAGAGGTCAGATATTCTCTCAAATACGCGACTACATTTGAAAGCCTCGGCCGTAGCTGAGAACAGCGGAATATATTCGGGAATTTTCATTGCAAATTGATCAATTGGAACTTGCTCGTGCGGAAAATATCTCTTCTATCTTCGTGTAGATGAGAATGTGGCAAGAACGAGTTCCGCTCTTTCAGTTGAAATCTCTGCTTTGTGTGGGAAAGTTGCTTTCATACGTACACAAACACGCTTTCTTTATTTGTGCGAAAGAGTATATATAATTAAAATACAAATTTAATTATTTGCTTCGAAGAAAGGGAAGCAAAAGATAACATAAAGTAACGTTCAAACGTGAAAACAATGTTCTTAGTAAAGGCTTTAAACTTAATGGAAATATTAGCTCATTTAAAGCGTGCCGGTGAATGTTGTCTTACAAACTTTTAAAAATAGGTAGGTACTACCTACTGGTTAAACTTCGTTCCGCTAAGTTGTGAGCTCTTACCTGCGAATACTCGAACTCAACTCGGATTAAAGCACGTCACAACTCGCGGTATTCTAAAGGTTTTCATGAAAATGTTGTCAAAAAAATCTGTCGAAACTTAGATGTGCGTAAAGCCTGTTTTCTAAAGTGAATTTTATAAAAAGCACAGCTGCACAGTTATTAAGTCCGATATACTCGTGAGTGTATCGCTCATACTATTTTATGTATGGCCCGTGAGCGAGGAAGATAGAACAAGTGATTCACTCACCAATACACCTGAATAGACCAGCTCGTGGGTACATTTTTGGGTCAAATAATACAAGTAGCTAAGTCTCAAACTATACAGCTAAGGATAGTAAAAATATCTGTATTTTACTACTTAGCTAGTTTGAGAACAAAGAACAATTTACAGCGCAATTCCTCTTTACCGCCCAATGTAAAGCGATTAGTACACAAAGTCGGTCCAACCTACGGTATTTCCCGCTATTACCCTCAAAAAAGGACTTTACGAGCGAACGAAATTGATGCCAAATTAAATTTGTTTCCAACGATTTGCATAGCTCGCCGTGAAATCGAAAAGAAATATTTGCTTTGTTCACAGACAACTTTTTTAATTATTGAAAAATTATAATCTACTCGCGCCATATAAACGTCGTGGAATTGAATTTGCTGTATTTAGTCTAGAATATTTGAAAAAACGTTTAAAATGAAACGTCCTTTGAATTCATAAATGTCCTCAGGTTTGGAATAACAATAGCATACCCTTTTCCAGTCGGTTGAATTAAAACTAAAGTAATATGAGAATTCGTCGTGTTATGACACTTTGAACAGTGCCATGCCAATCACAAAACTTACGTAGGTTGCTAGCTATGCATGCCGAATTAAAAGAACTACACATATTACACGATATTAATAATAACCACAGTCTGACTGTTTTATGTAAATTTTGCTGCTTAGTAGGTAATTCTCTTATTTTTTATACATATTTTATTCTCCTTAATATACCTCTACATTCTGACACTAATGTGTAATAAATAACTTCGAATAAAAATCGATATCCATAAAACGTGTCCCGAAAATAGAGATGAGTAGCAATAGTGACACAAGTCGTTATCGCGCTTTTTATGGCGCCGAACCTCTCATAAAGATACGCAAATAATAAAATTTGCGCGCCTTTGTGCAGCCCTCGTGACAAATTCCCGCTATTTGTATCGGCGATATTCAATGCGAGCCCATCACTCTCCTCTGACCCTACCCCGTGTTGCTGAAATAATAAAGCGGACTTATCGTACCTAGGTCTCATCAACACTGTCGGCCGATACGGAAAGACTAAGTGCAAGGTTTAGCCTTAAAATGACACTGTTGCACTTTATCTCTTTTTTTCCTGTTACATATTCGGTATAATATATAAAAAAAATATACATAAAACTAGTAAATGGCACCCAAGCACAAGACCGCCAAAAATGGAAAGAGAGGCGCTGCCTGCTGCAATGGCTTAAATAATAGGATTTTTTCAGTTTTACCGGAAAGAAGAGTGTGAGTGAAGAATGTTCCGTATAAATAAAGGTTATGTTCTTACTGTCAGTGTGGCTTTGTGCGTGTCTCCAGCCTTTAAGGGGACCGTAAAGCAGCCTTACTGCCGGAACGACCGGGGCTTCCTTCCACTGGGCTTTAATGCGCCTCTTACTCGTATAAAAACTGTTAGAAGCGCCCCGGTTTCTATTTGTAGATCCTTATTCAATCAGCTCCTACGTTATCAAATAAATTTACTTGAAATGTATATTAACAAGGGACATAATCGACTTTCCATCAGGTGAGATCGTGGTCAAACTGAGGTCTATCAGTTAGAAAAAAGAAATTCAGATTTTGGGATTTAAATGGTATCATTTAATGCAGCGATTCCCACCTCGGGACTAATATTTGTACGATCACAAATATCTGGGTGCTATGGTTTTCTGGGTGATTTCTACGTATATTCAAATATCTATCTTACATTTATGTATAATTTTGTATTGCATTATGTATATCAGTTATCATGTACCATATGTTTGTGTGCCTGTATTCTACTTAGATCGGGGCTAGATGATGCTGTGTAGATTTTGGAAAATTTATTATTTATATTTATTGGTGATTATATTTCACAAACCCTTCATAAATTTAAAAGAGTTTAATTATTCTTTTTATAATTAACATTATAACTAATAAAAATTTTAAATTATGAATATAATAATATTTTTAAAGTAGCATATAAATTATTGTCAAATTACTTATAATGTAGGGATTAAAGGCATTTTTTATTTTATTTAAATTTCGCAAAACAAAGTGTTAAGGAAAAAATAGCCCTCACCAATCCGTCATCTACGACGAATGAGGTAAAAGTGTACGTTATGACAAACGCACGACGTTCGCAAATAGATCGCCCGCCTCTTAGCCCACGGCAGCGTGAAATTTGAAACGCTGTCCGCAGGGAAATGCATCATTTTCCGGCATAAAAATGGGCAAAACTACTCCGTCGGATCGTGCTTCGAATTTCGTCGTTATTCGTGTCAGACTAGAGCTTATTATTGCTATTGAACACTGACGTAGGTCCGGGCTGAACGAGTATCCAATTCCTTACTCAGCTTTTTTTGCCTTTAATATGGGCCTGTTCCAGTTACAGGGAATTGGCAACCATTTGCCAATTCCCTGTAACTGTAACTATTCCGAGCTCCACTGCCGTGGCTTTGACCACTGCTTAAATACGAATGGTTAATCGGAGTGAAACATAGGTAAGTTTCCACATGTCATCCACATGCCCCGCTCCTACGCAACTCATTGGAACTTTATCAGAACAGCTCAAGTTACGTGTTCGGTCTCATTCGCACCAACCCCTTCTTAACTCCAACATCGCCCCTAATAAAGATAACGAGTTTCCTTCAAAACAACGGAGATGTTTTTCTCGGCCGATCGCGGGCGGCGCAGACCGGCGCCGGCGGCGCAGCGGTACACACGACCGGCGCAGACGATCATCTTTTGTATATTAAGAGTGAATATAAAAGATTTTTAACATCACTTAGATTTAGATAGGCAAAACAAACATGTGTGACAAAACACATAAGTGATATATGAATGTACTAGTGGTTTCATTTGCAGCTCTTCCACTTGTTGACGAAAAATTGTAGTGAAGAGAAAATCAATAACGCACAACTATTCTTATGATATATTACAACTATTTAGTAAGCCTAAATAAAGTGATTGAAATCTGAAAACATTTTTCATAAGATTTCACGCGCGTTTCCACCGCCGCGCCGGTGTGCAACGTCCTCGCTGGACCGTGACAAGACAAGAAGCCCGGAACTCGTTCCACACAGTCATTCCAGCTTAATGTGCTCCGTCGGCCTTGAACCCGCGACCTTCCCACCGAGACTCATCGCGCCAACAATCCTGGCGACACTTGTGGTTGGTACTTAATGCTGGCATACCATAATAGTATGGTAAAATTCAGAGCAAGATGTTTTGAAGCGGAAATTATGAAGCCGGCAACTTTATTTAGTTATTTTATTTAAGTTTCAATTTATCTGTCTCTGTTAATATCGCGCGGTGGAGCTGCTATTTAAAAGCAGACATGTTAAAAGTGCCAACAATAACGAAATAACTTCCAACGACTAAGCGATTTATCAAAATGGAAACTTTGTCTGCCTTTCATGAGGTTTCGGACGCTGACCTGAGATCCTTTTGTAGCAAGAAGGTTTCTTTTGGATTCTTTGACGAATTCAATCCTCTCATTATCAACAAAATAGTTTCGCGCAAGATATTTGGTCGAACCAACACGCATAGATGTTCAAAAACGTCACCTCAAATTAGTCGCCTATACCTCTATAATCAGGTCAATGATGTTCCAAATTACGCGACCCCAAAAGCTATTGTTATTTGAAATGACGAAAACAATGGGCTTCACTTACAGCGAGTGAAGTGGACTACAAACTAGCGAGTGGAGTACAAACCGGCGAGTGATCTGCGGCCGACAAGTCCTGAACAAAGCGGCTCAGTAGCAGACTGCTTTGTATCTCCATACGCCACACTTCAGGCCGCGCTGAGGCTTGCAGGGTTAGGACTTCTGGACCCGATTCTAGTTCACGATGTCTAAATGGTGCTTCGCATATTGTTTTGTATCTTAAAGTGAAATCTCTCAAAAACCATAATCATCCGGGGCTAGATGTGAGATGTGTAGATTGTTCAGCATTATTTACTTATCCTCGGCACATTTCTCGTTCACCATGGTTTTTTTTGCTAAGTACCTTTATGTACGTCTTTTTATTTTATCCAGGAACAGCTTGTGCAATAAGGCGGACGAGAGTTAATGCAGTTGATACAATAAAGTCGTCATTGTAGCCCCCTAGTAGCGTCCAGCAGTCCCCAGTAGGGCTTCCATTCCGTAATTACGTAATTACGCAATTACGTAATTACGCAAAGATTTTAAACTTTTGACAAGTCCGTAACTGAAGGGTTAAAATCCGTAATTACGTATAAGTATAGGATTAATAAATGATTGATCTCTGAAATCACAAATTAGCGAGTTATTGGCCTGTTGGCAACATTAAACAGTATTACACGACAACACATACATCAGAAAATTATTAGAAAGGCTGAAATTTAAAACTAACACAAGTCAAAGTCCAGAACAACAAATAAGCACAGAACTTACAGACTCTAGCGATGAAGAGTTAACTGTGGCTGAGGAATTGGAAAAAGAGATACGCAAAGCCACCACAAAAGAAAACAAATCTACAGTTAACACAGATCTTGAGTCCATCATTAGAGTGGAAATGTGCATCTATGACAGCGCTGGCGGTGGTCGAGGAGTTTACTTAACAGCAGCCTATAATTATTTGTTATCGATTACCTACACCGACAAGTGTTGAAGCCGAACGTGCTTTTTCTTCGGCCGGTTATTTGTGCAGTAAATTGAGAAGTTCGTTAAGTGATAAATCATTAAATGCGTTGTCCTTTATGAGATCTCATTTTCAGGAAACTCGAAATAAGTAAATAAATATTTCGTTAAAATTATTTTTTTAGAATGTAAATTTTGATTTTGTATTGGAACTTGTGACTTGTATTTTTAAATTATCGCGAGCTTGTGTTATTGACGTTCATGTCAACAAAACAAGCTCCCGATAATTTAAAAATACTCGTACAAATTATGTATCTTTATTCTTAAGTCCATACTGTAGGTACTTTACTGATTTAGCCATTGATTTATTAATAAATAAATATTTTGTTTGATTTATGTAATTTTTCACTTCTTACATTGTCCTTTGCTACCTATAAATACACAGTAACTAAAGAAAACTTTAGATTTAAACAAAATCTTAGAAATTACGTAATTACGTAGTTACGGAATTGGACCACTAAATTTCGTTATCAGTTACGTAATTAACATATCCGTAATTTTGGAAGCCCTAGTCCCCAGTCGGCGTCTGAACCAGTCGTGTTCAGTGCTAGAGTAACTCCGCTGAACTTGCCCGTTGTTGTAGCATTGACCCGCGGCACTACTGCTTGTTGAATCAACTCCTTCAACTAACTTATAACAATGCAACTAAATTAACTGTTTATCAATTGAAGATGAAGTTTGCAACTTTTAATGAGTACTGGGTGCTTAAAGGGTTAACAGATTTATTTAATCTTTTAGATAGATATATGTTATTTATGCGCTGACAAACTTTACTTTCTGCGTATTTATTAAGCTTAAGTTTCTCATAAAAGTAACATGTTTTAAATAACACATTGAGTAGGGTTGGATTTCCCGCCTTGAGAAATATTGCACAGATCCGCAAATATTTATCCTATGTGTTATAAATATACATGTGTATCATGTAACCCATAACAATAGGCTTGCCAACATAAGCTTGGGGCCAGATGATGCTGTGTGAATGGTCCAGTATTATTTATTTATTTTATTTAACAGCTGTGGTTGTTCGTATTTTCTGGCCTTCCAGTTGAAATAACTCATACGCCCAAGTTAATACGCAACTCAGATTTAGGCAGGCCTCAACTGACGGAACTATTGACACATTTCATTCACATTGACAAAAAATCACGACTTAAATCTGTGTTTGAGCATTTGGACGTTAGAAGGGAATATAAATATAATTAACCCTTTAAAATTACAGTTGTTTAGTATAAAAAATACTAAACATTCTTTGTGACTATTGTATGAAACAATGTAATTTTGTTTTCTTTCAATTAATGTGATTTGTTATAATACTCGTAAAATATTTAATAAAAAAAAAATACAAGTTTTAGTTAAATTTTTGGGAATTCATAGTAACTATTTTGAAAAATTTACCAAATTACATAGATGAGAAAGAATAAGAAGTCGCTTTGCTATCGTCGGCGGCGGCTCAGAATCAAAAGCCAAACGTTTGTTAAACGTTAATGCAATAAACTTATTTATAATATTACCCATACGTCAATACTTATAATATTAAACGCATACTTATAATATTACCTATCTAACAACCTCCAGCGAAAAGAACACAATATACTCGTACCACTATTACTTATTAGATTCAGATTCAGATTCAGATTCAATAACTTTATTTCTTTAGGCTTACAAAATAAGCACTTAGACAAGTCAAATTTCATACAGTTAATTAATATTACAAAGAAATAAGTAGTTATTGATTTCTCTTCACTTCAATTTTTTGTCCACTAGTGGAAGAAGTGAAAAAGAAACCACTAGTACATTCATATGTAACTTATGTGTCTAATACAATGTTTGTTTTTGCCTATCTAAATCTAAGTTTAAAATGATTTAGATACATGTCAATAATTATTTAAATACATATTACATAGCTAATAAGCACAACATTTAATTTCTATTTCTTACATGCTATTGTCGGTGTGGAATGGAGCGACATCTGGCCAAGCATTATTATCGTTAACGTAATCATCTATCGAGTAAAATGCTTTCTTAATAAGATTTTGTTTTATGTATTGTTTAAATTTACGAATAGGGAGCTCAGTAGCTTCAGATGGAAGCTTATTATAGAAGCGCACGCAATTTCCCATATATGACTTCCCTACCTTATGTAATCTGTAGGATGGTATAAGTAATTTATTCTTGTTTCTAGTATTTCTAGCGTGAACATCACAGTTTTTCAAAAAGTTGTCTCTGTTTTTATGCGTATACATTAAATTTTCATAGATGTATTGTGATATTACTGTCAAGATATTTATTTCTTTAAAAAATTGTCTCAAAGAATCGCGTGGCTTTAATTTATAAATCGCACGGATCGCCCTTTTTTGTAGTACAAAGATAGTCTGTATGTCAGCCGCCTGTCCCCATAACAAAATACTATAGGACATAATACTATGAAAGTAACTGAAATAAACTAACCTAGCTGTATCTTCATCGGTAATATATCTAATTGTTCGAACTGCATAGGCTGCTGAACTAAGTCTGCCTGCGAGAGCATCAATTTGCGGTCTCCATTGCAGAGAGGAATCAATATGTAGCCCTAGGAAAATGGTAGATTTTACAAGAGGAACTATCTCATCCCTTAGCATAATTTTAGTAGGGAATTCTCTTACATTTGGTAACATGAATTTTATGCATTTGGTTTTTTAGCATTGAGTAAAAGATTATTGGCGGTGAACCAATCTAGTATTTGTGAAAGAGAAGTATTTACATCGTCAAAATTATGTTTATTTCTGTCAACTTTAAAAATCAACGAGGTATCATCAGCAAATAAGACTATATCACAAAAATCTTTTGCTAAAAAAGGAAGATCATTTACATAAACTAAAAATAAAAATGGACCTAATATTGATCCTTGCGGAACACCTAATTCAATCTTCGAACCTCTAGATCTTTCTTTACCAATATCAACTTTTTGAACTCTATCAGACAAATATGATTGCATAAGGTCCAGTGCCTTGTTATTAATTCCATAATGTTTCAATTTGCTAATTAAAGTACCATGATCTACACAATCAAAAGCTTTAGAAAGATCACAAAATATACCAATAGCGTTTTTTGCTTTATCCCAAGCATCGAATATATGTTTTAATAGAACTGTACCTGCATCTGTTGTCGATCTACCTTTGGTGAAGCCAAATTGATTTTTATGGAATAAACTATTAACGTTGAAGTGGCAGGTTAACTGAGTGAGAATTATTTTCTCAAAAATTTTGCTGAATGCAGGTAGTATGGAAATAGGCCTGTAATTGGCCGGATCAGTGTTGCTACCAGATTTATAAAGAGGAACAAGTTTACTATATTTCATGAGATCAGGAAAAACTCCTGCGTCGATGCAACTATTGAAAATAAAGGCTAAACAAGGAGCCACTTCCTTGATGATTGAACTTAGTACTTTCGTTGAAATACCCCAGAGATCCTCTGTATTTTTGATATTAATCGATTTAAAAGTTTTCATTACATCATTAGCGTTTACATGACTGAAGATAAAAACTTCATTACATTTTACAACAGATGATTCTAACAATTCCACCGACAATGAAGGTGAGGAGTTTAGAGAACGGGTAATAACTTTAGGGATATCAGAAAAGAATGCATCAAAAGCATCGGCAATATCTTGTTCTTGAATAAGAATTGAATTATTAACTTTTAACCTAATTTCTCTATTAAATGGCTTTGATTTACCAGTTTCGTTATTTATTAGTTTCCATGTTGCTTTTATTTTATTTGATGAATTTAATATTTTATTCCTCAAAAATAGGCATTTTGCTGTGTTGCAGACTTTCTTAAATGTTTTCGAGTAGTTGGTTACATACAAAAGAAACGCAGGATCATGTAACATAGCTTTCCTATCACTATAAAGGTTATATAGTCTATCCCTACTTCTATAAATGCCAGGAGTGGCCCAATCAATGAATCCGACTCTATCTCTTACTGAGCATGTTTTAAGTTTGAATATTTCATTGTGTTCTTTGTTTATAGCATTCAAGAGTTTAGCAAAAAGATCATTAGGGTCATCAGAGCAAGATATATTAGATAAGGTTAGTTCAACTTTACTTTGAAAATTCTTAATACGGCTCTCTGTGATAGGCCTGTAGGTATATTCCTGAACTTTGTTATTATCTTTCAAATTGTAACTAAAGTTAACGCTCTGACCATAGTGGTCTGATTTAAAATGAGTTATTACTGCTTTGTTGATTGGAGTTTGACTGCAGTAAATATTATCTAAACAAGTGGCAGATGTTAGTGTTATCCTAGTAGGATCATTAAAAAGATGCTGTAACCTAAAGCATTTGAATAAATTAAGCAATTTCTCGGCTAGAGGATTTGATAAAATATCTATATTAAAATCGCCACAGACAATGATATCTTTCCTACATGTAAATACTTTTAGCAAAACTTCTTCCATAGTACATTCAAAAGCTGCCTGATTTGCGTCGGGGGGGCGGTAAACACACACTACGATATGCCGCTCCAGTTCCACACAAGAAAGTTCAATAGTCCTTTCAATAGATAGTTTTACAATATCTTTCCTTTCTTTATATTTGAGACTATAATGATATATATATATATTACTTATATGTATATCATTATTTCTCTTTTCCCTTCACAGTTATGGGTCAGTTACTTAGAAACTAAATTATTTGTCTATTTCACGCGCGAGTGCGTAGACGTCTACGAAATTTCGGAGAACCTCTACGAAATCTCGTAGATCAGAGAGTCTACGAGACTTCGTAGCCATCGTAGAGACAATGGCTACGAAGTGCTACGCTGTTAGGTAGTAGCTACGCATGTTTAGTACCTACGCATGTTTCCATACATGTCTGACTTGAGACTTGTAATTTACAGGGTTTCAGTAAGCCGTATTTAAATGATTAAACCAATGAACCCTAACACAATGTATTCGTACACCAGGGACTATAAGAATATTAGATACGTTCTTACAATAAACCAAGCATCCTTGGGGAGTGTGTGAAGACGCCTGTCGCGACAAACAAGGACATTTTTGTTCTGACGCGTTTTTCTCTATAAATACATTTCCTTATTAAATACTCCATGTCGGTTTAGTGTTACTTTCAAGGGCGCCTGCTAGGTCGAATAAGAAATCACAATAATGTAAATACATAAGTGTAAATCTAAATAGGGTTTTTGTAATCTCTTTACAAAAAATATTACCGGATTTTGTTGAAATCAGAAATACGTGGTAAGCTGCGGGCTGGAGCTAGTACCAACTGAAATTGTAATATTACAAATTAAATGAAACGCTGCTGTCGTCACAAAAATATATACCACCAATAATCTGTATAATCCAGATTTGGAATAGAATTTTTAAATGGTATCAGACCGTATACCGTAATTATATCAGATGTTCTCTTAATTCACCTCCGATAAAATACATAATATTTCTGTGGACCCGCCTTAATACATCCCTGCGTACTCTGAGGCTATTTCTGTTTTACGAGCAGACTTGAATAAGTGCTATATAGCACAGGTCGTCGTTTGACGGATTTGTACACTTCTGTAAAATATGTAATGTTAAGTTCGATGTATTCTTGTTCATTTAGGTAGATTCTTATTTGTTCAAACTTTACCCCAATCCAAACCTCCAATATTCCGCTCGTAGTTTATAATTAACCAAATATACGGCGGAAACTTTGCCCAGTGCATAAACTAGGGCGCACTTGTGTTGAGGTAATGCTGCTCGGTATCGGTATGTAACGCGGTTTGTGAATAATGCGCCTCTTGTCGAGGATGCGCACGCCTCAGCGAGGCTAACTGACGAGTGCCTCATGTAGTGAGGGCACGGCAGCACGACGCTGTACAACAGACGGCTGGTCGGCTC
>OZ007535.1:12449313-12522529 GCA_963931895.1 Eupithecia pulchellata
CGCCGCCGCGCCGCCGCGCCGTCGCGCCGCTGCCGCCGGCTGTCCTCAAAATAATAACTAGGGCTTATTATTTTATTAATATCACAGACTGTGATATTAGTTACTACTAGTGGTGACTAATAATCGTAGTGCTATATAGTTATTCCGTGCTATAAATAAGCGAGACCATTTAGTATGATTTGAAATAGTGAGTTACCAAATAATTAGCCTGTTCATCCCAAACACTTGGTAAACAGAATGGAAGCTACAAACTTGTGGAGTGTTATTCTTGTAGTAATTGTGCGATAAGGTCTATCTTATCTCCCCCAACATTGCACTATAATCTATTAACAATATTATTTATGAGTGTGTTCGCCGGTTTGATGGGAGATTTCGGATATTTACATAAACATAATTACATGGCGGCGTAGCTAAAAGAAGAACTTACATGCCAGATCTTATCGCGTTGGTATTTGTTTCGGCTCGACTCTTAAGACTGTGAGATTTTGTGATGGATCTTGAATGATATGTAAGCCATGATAATCGCCCTTTGTATCTTTGCAAAATTCTTGTATCTTTGATTTAGTATCTATTCATTTCTTGAGCAGCGAAACCTGATTTGGAAGTAACGGAATCTGCTGGAATAGTATCCTGCGCAGTGTTCTCTTTTTAGATTACACTTTTAAATTTTTGAGACACCCCCTGAGGTGGATGTTTTATATGGCTCCTAAAATGAATCGCGTTTTAGATTAACTAACATCAATCATTTATTTTCAGGACGGTACTTCCTGGGAATACTACTTTAAATAATTTTTATTTATCACAATAAATGCATGAAACGACTTAATATTCAAATAATTACTCATATAAACTTTCAAAATATGTAAAGAAACAATAAATTACGCGAGCTGTTCGCTCGCAACTTAGACTATAAAACCCTACGTATATGCAAAGTATTCGGGGAGGCCGTAACTCTGTTTATGTTATGTGCGGAATAATACGTATAAATAAAAGTTCCTACTGCTACCAAAAGGTACGATATAAAGCTACCTTCGGATAAAATCCGAAATAAACCTGCTGCCTGAAATCCCCATCGCAGCTCACCAAAACAATCTAAGACCACTAATGAAAGTAAAACATTTTATAAAAAAAAACTCAACCCATTTGCAACTTTATGCACCAGTAATAGAACTCGAATCTTGCAATTCGCTTTTTCTACATTATATTTATTTCCCTAGTGCTCCGAGGGCCATTGTTCTTCGTAGCACCGCTACGAAAATTGCTACGAAAATTTCTGTCGTAGCGAAAGAGCTAAGCTGTAGCAGTATCCGTAGCAGTGTGCGATTATATGGAAGCGAAAGTGGTAACAACCCCTTTCGCTATAATTCGAATACTACCTCTTTTGTGATTAGAAAAAGAGCTTTCACCGCGCTTAGAAAATTATATCCTGGACTGTACCCAATAGAAAAAATATTAGCAACGCGACCGGCTGAAAGAGTATCGCTTCTATTTTAGTATTACTCATGCACATGCAATGCACTGTTATTTACATAGTGAAATTGCACTTCTCTCGTTAAAGCTTTGTTTCAGTTAACCCGGCTTTTTAACTGAAAACAAATAACTACAGTTCGCCCTTTGCAGAGCAGTAATTAGATTTTTTGAATAAATATATTTTTTTGATTGGAAAATTATAACTGTAATGGCTGCCATAACAGGTTTAGACAAAAATAGCCAATTGTTTATTTATCTGAAACAAAATTACATCCAAGAAGTAAGCACGCGCTTTTCTTATTTCGCGCTCCTTGTTACCTCAATTGCCCATTAATTAAGTATTCTATGATATTCTTTGTTTATTCAAGTACCTATTGTACCTGTACAGCGGTAATTGAAAACAAACATTCGTATATATTTCTGTGTATTCGCTAAACGCCACGTTCCATTCCCCGAGGCTTACATTTTGCCATTTATCACATTTTCACGTGAATTCGGAACGTTTTCGCTAACGCGTAATTTTCTATTTACTTGTGCGATTTCGGTGTTCGTCTACCTTCTTATTCATAATAGTCTGCTAACTAAAAGCATTAGTATTTCTCACTCAGTCTTCTTCTATTTACATTAGTCAGATTGAGGAATAAAAGTACTTAGCAACTGTTGAAGAACAATTGGGTTGAATAATTAGTGAGAGACAGAATGTTTGACGGTCAACTAATTTCGCATCAAAAGCTCCCAATTTAAAGTAGTTATTTTTAATTACATTTACTGATAAAAATATTTTCACACTAGTTTTTTAATAACCTATGTCTTCCTTATAATGTGTAAATATGGTACAGTACAGGTACCTGTACCAAGGTACAGGTACCAACTACCAACTGATAAATCTCAAAAAGAGTGATTACATTTATCAGATTCTCTTGTAAAAATACAGTTCCTACTCTCCCAGGCTTTATTTAGAAAATAAAAAGTTCTAAAATGGTTGTTTATTCTAAGGTCAACCTGAAAAATTTGACAAATTGGTTTTGTAGTCCTTCGCGCGAATTATATCTGTGTGAAACAAAGGTCTCTTCGTCCAAAATAAATCCAAGACAAAATAAAAAAAAAAGTTTCACATTCTTGCTTTCTCATTAGATAATTTCATACTTGAGACCTTGGCTTATCTCCAAGGCACATTTTAGGCAGATTGGAAAATAAGCTTCCTTGTTTAATAAACACGAAAATCTTGCGGTGGTCTGCTACCCCGATAAGCTTTAATGTTTACTTGCAAAAAACAAGGACGCGACCTTAAAACCACGAGCAAGTCCACAAAGGATAAAGCCTTAATAGTACTAAAGCAAAATCAAGCTTAACAGGGTTTGAGAAGCCCTTACGATTCCACCAAATAGGTGAAAAAATAACCGATTCGAATCTTGAATTTATGTCGTCAGAGTCATGGGGCGCTATTTTGTTACCGCGCCGTTAGTCAATTTAACAAGTTTTTTATATTTTTCACAACTGCCTATTTTCACAAAGTGGGCGCGTGTAAATTTTACTTTATCTACTTTTTATTTTTAACATTTAACACAGATTTTAATACGCGCAAAAAACCAATAACCATAAAGCTCGTAAATCTAATCTATTTTTACAAATAGTAGTTGCTTGACTGAATACAAACGTTTGTATTGTAATCTGTGACTATAAATACTCGGGACTTCGCCCTCGTCCTCGGATCATTTCTGCTCTTCGCGATGTTCACTAATAAGAATTGTCTGATTTTAAAGTTATCGCCCTTCACCCAACAGCAACAGATCTCACCTCAAAATCTCGGAAGTGTTAGACTCTTGTCCACTGAACTGAATTCGGAAGGTCGCCGTTATCGCACGATCGATGCCCTTATCGTGTTGTTGCCGCTCCTATATCGAATTCATTTGATGTTCCCATTGATTTATAATCGACGATAAATTTAATAGATTGACAAAACTATTGTAAATAAAGTATAATCCATCGATGTAATTAATTATTGGAGGCTTTCTTTGATCAAGTAAGTTTCTTTTTTCTTTTACAACAATTCTAAGGCTTTTTCGTTAGGAATCTTTAAGGACCAAAAGATTGATAGGGTAATGTTACTTCATACCAAAGTAACCTGAGTTTGTTTTTTGTTATAAATTTTACACTTTTTTATCACTTTTATTGATGTAAGATTCCGTTCCGTTCTAATGTGTGATCTGTGCTTTAAATTGCCTTGAACCAACATAATCAGATATTCGAACGCGTCACGAATGCCGTCATTATAGTGCTAATAGGTTGGTTGGAGGTTATATCTACACACGGATGTTGAAAACTATAACGAAATAGTCATTTAAACATTGTCCCATAACATTTGATTGCACTTCTGCACTAACAAAATTAGCTACTTAACAAACCACGCACGCGAGCACTGGAGTTAATATCGTAGCATCTTCAAAACTGCAACTGGCAGCTGGTTGCTTGCACAATTCAACTTAAACGCATTTAATGCGGCTGGTCTGCAGAACTCGTGTCTTGAAGTGGTAAAGTTGCCTGCACACGTAGACTTTGAGAAACTTTGGTCCCCATCTATTAACCTCTCGCATTTAACCTGAAAATCAAAGAACTTGTTCGTTCTTATAGATTCAAAACTCAAGCGGTTTTAATTAAATCAATATCAAAACCTTCACACTAAGAACTATCTTTGGACCCATCGAAATTGGGTCATGATTGAGGTATACAAAAGTCGCCCTTTCGAGGGATCAATGCGCCTAGAAGTTTGAATCAGCTACGAAACGATTACGATCTATTCTTTAAAACCACGTAGGAGTTCTGATTCGGCCTAAATATTCGCTGACCGAATCTTTATGTATGTTGATCTAAGATTACCGATCGTCTGAAGCTCCCTTTACAGACCCTCCTTAAGTCGAGAGGCAATTACCATCTCTGAGAGACCTTACAAGAAGGCTGCTACTTCCACTTTTGTACAACAGACATTGTAGTCGTAGAAGCGGAAAATTTGTGCCAAAACAAAGTGGGTAACATAAAGAATCTTTTAATCTTTTTACCAATATGACTACGTTTTTATGTCTAAGATCAGAAATATTTCTGGGTTTTAAAGGGTTCACTGGTGCTTACCTCGGGAACAGTTACCTACGCACTGCGGTTATTTTTTGTTGATTACTAGCTTCTAACCACGCTAGTAATTTTTGTTTCAGACTTAGTCTATTAGTCTGAAACAAAAACTACCTTATTCAGCGGGAAACATCCAAGAAGTGGTAAGGCAAGTGTCAGTTATGGAGTTTCATAAATTCGTCAATGGGAAGCGGGAGGCAAGTCAATTGTCAAAAAAGAAAATGCGAGTCAATGTCAAAATGCTGCCTAAAAGTTAGGGATCCGTATGAAAACTGTGAAACACAACGTGTGTGTATAATTTCTGTAATTTTGTTTAATACCCGTGCGAAGCCGGGGCGGACCGCTAAAATATTATGTGTCAATATGACTCTATTTTTTATTGTTTGTATGTCGAGTTTGTTGAATTAAGTGTTTTTGGTCGTTCATTATTACTGAAATTAATGTAAAGCTAGATTGTATTTGCCTCCCAGCGTAGAAACTTGAAAAATGTTCCTCAGGTTAACACGAAACTCTCATGTATTTAGATTATATTTCTTGTTTAGGAATGTTCGAGCTATCTGTTTTCCAATAAGTTGAAAATAAAATGTGTTTTTATACCTTTCGACTAAATTCCATTAGAAAAACTAAGAAATAAAGTGATACACTTTAATCTTTTTAAGGTAAAGAACATACTTTCATCCATAATTTTCAAAGTCCTATGATGGACGTTGTTACTCGTCCGGTGGTCGTCATCAGGCTAGATGCACTAGCTCTAACAAATTAGCGCCGGCACGGCATGCAATAACTCATCCCGGCTAGCACGATTCATAATTGCCTATTAAGGTGGTCGGGTGACCACTCGGAGAGAGTGGCTTTACCCGGTATTGTTAATGAAAGCCATATGTCCATTTAGCCAGCCAGATACTGTTTCGTAAGGTGGTTTCGTGGTGGATGAGCATGTCTTGATTGTTGTGTTGTTTGCTTACCGGGTCACTTAGTAGAGAGGGGAGAACAAACTAAGGGTGTTTTTATTGTGATTGCTATACATGCAAAGCAATTGGTTGTGACTCTAACCTTTTTTAAAAGGTGATTTCTGGCGTTTTCCAAGTTATTATTTATACGCACTTGTACGTTTCTTCATCGATGATCGTTGTAGAGAATCTTCTGTCTTAATTTTCCATTAAAAATCGACTCAAATATGATTCAAAGCTAGTTTCAGGAGTCTCGTAGAAACCGTAGATCCTTTTACCGTACTAAATCAAATGTATCTGTAAATATCCAAAAGCTACTTCCAAATATCGGATATGTTTTGATATTCCGCCGGCGGTTCCGCGACGCACTCGGGACCCATTGTGCCCGCCGCCGTATACAATGCGCGTACGTATTGTTCGAACAGCTACTTTTAATTTGGACGCTGAACGATGAATAGTAATGAAGAGGCTTGTGAATTGGACATTTTGCTAATGTATCTTTTTTCAGTGCTCACTCTTACGTGTTTCGTTTTCTATTTTATTATTTTGTATTATTTTAGTTATAACTAGCGGTCTGCCCAAGCTTCGGGTATTTAACAATAATTGCATTATTCATGCGGATCACAAACTTTTTTTATAATGTTCTATAGCCTATGTTCATCAGATAAAATTAGGGATTCTAATCGTGAAAGAATTTTTCAAATCGGTCTATTGGTTTCGGAGCGGGAGCCTATTCAATTCAAACAAACAATCAAACCTTTCCTCTTCATAATATTAGTATAGATGAAATTTGAGGTTCATAGCACCATACATTAAGAAGTTACTGCCAATTACGTATTTAGATACTATGAAAAATCCTGAAGTATATATATTTTAAATTTATTATTGTTTCAGTACGAACAGATTATGTTTACATTCAAATTACACGTCATTAGCATCCTACATTAAAAAGTTATAGACATTTGAATACGGAGCCAAACTACGAATCTTAAATTTTAATAACCGTTTCAACCCAGTTATCAAAAATCTTAGGATTTTGGAAAAATCCGAAACATTAGCTTATTTTTAGTATTTTTTTTAAAGTTTCAAGCAAATCGGGCCACCGGGTAAATAATTGGGAAAAGCAACGAAAAAACTTCAACCACTTTTTACACCGTTAAGAACGAAATTTTCAAAAATCCCTTCATAACGGGAAGTTGTGCAGGTCCCTACCCACCAAATTTCAGCTTTCTAGTTACAGCGGTTTGGGCTGGGCCTTTTTACCAGAAATTAGCTTCTTCCTTTATTGTTCGGTAAGATTATACAGAAATGTTGATATAAATTTTAAAAGCTTATTTTCCAACTGACTGTGGAATTCCCAGTCATTCCCCACAGACAGAGAACTAAATAAATCATTTGCAAAGCACATGTCAGATTATTGTCTAGAAATAATTTACTGCCAGTTAACCATCTGCGGTTGTGATCTGTTTTATATACTGATGGAATTCGGATCTGGCAAGGTTATTTCGGCAATCATAATGTATTCCCAATGAAGAGTGATTATTTTCACTGGCTGTTCAGGGATTCTGTCAATAGTTATATAGAATTTTTATATAGATCTACATTTATTTAAATTAATTTTGGGAAAGTTCGAAGCCAATGACATAAAAAAGTATCACACTTATGCAACTTATTACGTGTTTTATTCAGACACTTAAAATGCGGTGACAAAAATAATCTATAAATTTTATAAAAATAATAAGAGCGGGTAGAATCATGATGAATCTGACTTTCACTCTTTGGCAAGATGTCACTTGTCAGCAAGAAGCGAGATGCCTGAAGAAGACTGGTGTCGCAGCCAGGAGTGTATCTGTGCGAATCCTATATAAATAAAGACGTGAGGTACTGTGCGCAGCGGATTTAGCGATTAGACACGCACTACACGTGTTAGGTTTATGTCTGATGAAATCTGTATTAAAAGCGACTGCGAAGAAGAGGCGATATTTAGCACCTCACTGGGCAAGACTGCGAGTCATTACCGCCGCAAATCACCAGAAGCCGCGCTACTGTCGGCGTTAATTGGCTATCAGCGCACGGGTCGCCGGTTCCAATACCGGCGCGTGCCTGCGAACTGCATGTGCAGTTTGTGCAGCGTTATTCGACGAAAAATTAACCCTTTAAGTGTGTAATGTTAACAGAAAATGGCCTTTTAATATCAGTGTTCACGAGGATAGCATGACGCCATCCAGTTCCACAGGGCAGGAGATCTTTTTCACATTCTGTTATTGTGACACTGACCAGGTACATTAGGGATCTTTAATCCAGTAAGATTCCTTATTAAAATATATCAAAACTTAACAAATTATCTGGTGAGTGATTCACTTTCAGAAACTACAGACTGTACTGTCAGGTTCATATTAGTCTGAGAGCCGCTCTGAGACGTTCAAATAGTTCTGCTAAGCAAACAAACATTAGGAATGCTCCAACGTGTTGGTATTCCGACAGAGTTTGCAATACTCGCTCTCCTTCGATAACAGTTGTTGTAATTTCTATCAATTCAATGATTCTTTTGCCTGATTATCTAATGGATACAGACGTAAAATTTATTTGATTAGTTTTCCTATGTAGTGATATTCATAATATGACTTGTAATTTATTAGAAAACTGACCTATTTGCATGCCCTAGATTTAGGTAGAACATTTTGTGCTCTAATACTACTTTACCTTTGTGACTCATGTTCTAAAATAAACGGCTATTAAACTCGAAGATGCAGGTGTTATGGACATTTTCAAGCACCATGTCTGAACAATCAACAACCAGGTCCAGTTGACTCTCAGTTACTTAACTATCTGTGTTGTGGCAGCGGATCAACTAAACGCCCCCTTTGCCCCCTCGAACGACGCACAATAGTCCAGTCGATAATGACTTGTGACCTGTAAACCCAGTTTAAAACGGATTTAGTGTTCACGTAACGAACCAATCAGAGGAATGGATTATGCGTTCTAATCCAGTAAGCCCGGCTGATGTGCTGGCTCATTGAGTGCTGGCCATACAGCGGACAGCAATAGTGAAAACTGATTATGCTGCCAATTTTTAATTAATAATAAGTCAATTTTGCGCTCATTTTGTTTTTTTGAAGGCGGCTAGATATTTTTAGGCAGTCCGTCTCGCCGCTCGCATACCGGAGGGGGTAATTCGCTAGAGGTAGCACTTTTGACCAAGCAAAAATGCGGACAATCCTCCATTTGCAGAACGCCATTACGTATTCTAGTCCGACTATTTAGAATAAGTAGACCATTTATTTTAAACGTGCTAGTAAAAAAATAACGACGTTTTCCAGCGCTTTAGATCCAAAAGAAAATGACAAAAGCGCTAGTTCTCAGGCGTGAGAAGTTTAAAGCGGAGAACAGTTGGAGGGATGGCCCCTTAGGGGTGTGGATGCGGGGCCGTAATTACATTCCATGCGGAAACTACTGCATTCCGAGGGTTGCAGTGTCACCTGCAACTGCAGCATGCATGACCGGGGAGTGGCAGGACTTACATAAAGTGTTCTATCAATACGATGCCGTTTCTGATATTATACGAGTATTATACTTTTAAAAGAGTCTTTCCGGTCCGTACGGTCTTACAGTGATAAATATTTTTTGGCCTAAACTGTTTTATAATATTTGGCGAATTATGTACGGCTGCTAGGGAGGGTACAGAGAGACCGAGTTCTGGTGCAAAAATTTAATAAATGAAATTACAAATTAACTTATACTAATTGACTCCATCGATATTAGATTGAAAGTGAGTCTCGGTGAATTACAAATAACCATGGGAATAAAAGATACCGCGACACTCATTATTACTAAAACTCGGATCAGCACACATTGTCTCTTTCCTGTTACCGCGCCCGGGTGGTTCAATCATTACGAAAACTGCATGAATTCTTGGTAAACGGTAACAGCGATAACTAAGTGTCTGTCTTGATGTTGCAATATTATAACATCTCCCTCCGCAAGATCTGCATCTATTTGAAGACTTTCGTTGAGAATAGTGCAGATAGGTTTCTCGGAAGCGTTTTCGTCTTTAGATGGACTCGGATGTTCCTCTTCTATGTCGACGTTGACTTGTTGATTTCTATTTCGTCGAAGTATCACGATGATAATGAGTGCAGCTGCACCGAATAAAATGTAGATGGGTATCTCTTCATTGACTGCTGTATCCATAATCTTCAATATCTTCCCTTCAACTCTATCATGTTCGTTCCGGACTGTAAATGCTATAGTTCTAGATTGGTCTTTAGAACAGGTGAGGCGTCATTTCGTCAGATTAGGAAAGCTGAGAACATTGTGGAGATCATCTAACTGTTCCATGGCTTCAGAATTTAGGATAACTGAAGTAAAATGGTATGTTTCGTGGATGTGCTGCCGCAGCAAATGTTCCCGGATACAGGTCGTTGGGTCCCACTGATGATGGCTTAAGTTGTCCTTGCAAAGGTGACCGTAACTATACTTCGGACATTCTGTCTCCATATACAATAGGTCTTCCTGGTGGATTGCCACATAAGGATAGGTAGGGGAAATATTTTACTGTCGTGGTTGGGTGCAAAGGATAGTTTGTAAAGGACATAAAGGATATAGTTAGTAGGACGTAAAATAGGAATTTTTATAAATGAAATGATATCGTTACTACTCTAATAATAAGTAGCTACCCCAAATTAATTATTTCAAAACACTTCTAAAACTAAAATGTAGGATTTCATCATGCTCTCAATGTTTCATAATTGATTGCTGAATGGTGGAAACTCATAGCTCTTCAAATGAGCATAAATTGATCATGTTGGTCTCGTGGTCGACTTCATTATTTAAACTAGAATTTAGCAGGCTTTCAAAATTTCAAGCAGTGTATAGTCTGCTTGTACTAGCTTCAGGCTCAGGGCCAAGGTCAGAACGACCTGCAGTTACCTGCGACAAACGAGCACTATTACGTACCCGTTTTAGACGCGACTTAGCTATACGTCCCTTATTTCTAGTGTATATATGTATCGGCAAATTTTCTATAATCGTGTCTCGAGTATATCTAGGAGCTAGTTTTTGCCTATTAGCTAAAGGATTTTTTATGAATACAGCCTGTTCGGGTGTATAATTACGTTCGGGTTCTCTATCCTTATTAACGTTTTCGGTTATCTCAGTGCGACGGGGCAAAGAATATTCGTTTATAATTTCGTAAACCTTTAACATACGACTTCTGTGATCTTGAATATACTCCTGTAGTAGATGTTGAGTTACATTCATATCTAGAGGATCGCGAGGGTCTAAATGGCCGGTGATGATATCAATTGGTCTGCATTTAGTAAAACTATGAATCGAGCTGTTATAGGCTAATACGGCGTATGTCATAAGGTTTGAAATTTCAGCATTACGATGTTCCAGCTTTAATATACGTAAATGCTCAATGAGAGTGGATGTGGAATGCAGTCGTTCGACCATTCCGTTTTCATTCGGGGTATAGGGACATGTTTTGTGATGATTAATTTTGTGCAATCTGTTGAATTCTAAAAATAGCTGATTGGTGAATTCGGGGCCATTATCGGTGATAATAGAAAGCGGCATTCCGTGATGTGAGGAGAACTTTAATAAGGCCTGAACTACGCTAATTGCGGTAGCATCTCTCAGAAAATATGCTTGAGCATATTTCGAGAATGCATCAATTATCGTGAGAAACTTATGGGACTCTACACTAAGCAAGTCCAAGTGAAGGACTTCAAAAGGTTTTGTTGGTGGAGGTACTATTTGGAACCGAGGCCTCACAGGATTACGGTCGTACTTAGCTTGTCCACATATTTGACATTCATTTACGAATTTGGTGACGTGTTCCTTCATTTTGGGCCAATAGTACCTTTGTGAAAGGGCGAGAAAGCATTCATTAATCCCTCTGTGATTCGTTTTTCCCTCATGGTAATTTTTTATTTTTTCTTGTTGATTGAAATAATTAGTTACATTTTCCAATTCAGTTTTTGTAAGAACAAGGTGCATTGATGAATTTTTAAAGTTTCTCTGAATAATTGGTATAATTGAATACATTTCTAAAGTAGGTTTAATTAAAATTCCGGTTTTCACTTTGGGGTTAACGAATTCTTTGATCGCATCTATGACGTCTTGTTCTAGATTTGACTTTGAAACCTGTATAGAAACTCTACTAAATGTTTCGAATAGCCTTGTTACACTGGGTTTACTTTTGATATCATTTACGACGTTGAATACGATCTGTTTGCAAAATCTATTCAGGGGATCATCTGAAATAGGTACTTCCAGGATAGGATTTTCCGTATCACTATGTATACTATCAGTCCTAGAATCAGATCTCTGCGAAACATTGACTACAACTGAACTAGACTCTTCGTTATGTAATTCAATTCGAGAAAGGGCATCCGCGTTTGTGTTAGCTCTACCTGGTTTATACTCAGAGTCAAAGTCGTATTCACTTAGCCGTAGTCTCCAGCGGGTTAAACGGGAATTAGGTTCTTTGATGTTCATAACCCATTGTAAAGGACGATGGTCAGTCAGTATTTTAAATTTCCTACCAAAGAGGTAAGGCCTAAAATATTTCGTAGCCCATACAATAGCTAGCATTTCTTTTTCTATTGTGCTATAATTTATTTCACTCGAATTTAGCGTCCTCGAAGCATATGCAATAGGCTTATCAGATCCAATAGGACCCTGTGAAAGGATAGCTCCAATGGCAAATTGTGAAGCATCAGTCGTTAGTAAAAAGGGTTTCGAAAAATCTGGATATTGTAGGATTGGGTCATTTATGAGCAAAAGTTTACATTTTTCAAAGCATTCAATATAATTACGGTCTTGGATAATTTTTGAACCTTTCTTTAAGCATTGCGTCATAGGTTTGGTTATTTTCGCGAAGTCTGGTATAAATTTTCTATAATAGCCAATTAATCCTAAGAATCGTTTAATTTCTGTGTTGGTTTTTGGCATAGGATAGTTTTTTATTGCCGAAACTTTATCCGGATTGGGTTTGATTCCATCTTTAGTTATTATATGACCTAAGTATGACGTTTCTAGTTTGAGGAATTCTGATTTATCCATCTGAATTTTAAAATTTGATTCACGCAGCTTTTGAAATACCTTTTTTAAGTTAATCATGTGCTCCTGAAGGGAGGTGCTGAATACTATTATATCGTCAAGATAAACTAGACATATGGTATTCTGAAGCTCTTTTAGCACATTGTCCATGACCCTTTGGAAGGTAGATGGACTATTTTTTAGGCCCATTGGCATCCTCACAAACTCGTAGTGGCCATGCTCTACATTAAATGCAGTTTTAGAAATATCCTTTGGATCCATTTCGACTTGGTAAAAGCCACTTGCCAAGTCTAAGGTAGTAAAGTACTGGCAATTGCCTAATTTATCTAGGACATCTGCGATGTTCGGGATCGGGTATTTGTCATCCACGGTTTTCTCATTAAGTTTTCTAAAGTCTACTACAATCCTCCACTTTGCTTTACCTGAAGCGTCTGCTTTTTTAGCTACAACCCAGATCGGAGAGCTCCACGCGGAACTAGAATGTCTAATTATTCCTTGATCTAACATCTTACTAATCTGATCTTGTACTTCCTGTCTATGAATATACGGATATCTGTAACTTTTCGTGTAAACTGGAATTTCATCTTTTGTTTTAATAGAATGTTTAATTTTATTCGTAAAAGTCAAAGGTTCGTCTTCCAAGTAAAAGACATCCGCATATTCTGCACATAAAAGTTCTAAGTTCGTACGTTCCTCAACATTCAAATGATTTGTACGAAGGCGCGAGAGTACTTCTTTCACGCGAGGCGAGCATTGCTCAGTGCATTCCATAGAATGTACTTCAGCGGTTAAGGCACGGTCCATTGAAAAGATTACGTCATTTCGGCTTGGGTTAACTATCTCAACTAATCCCCGGTTTTGACTAACCCTAGTTAAGCATTCTCCTATGAAACAGTTAGAAATTGTCTGTTCTTCTATGTACGCATCACAATCGTGAATATTGATGGGAATTTTCACCAATTTGGATGTACCTGCCGGTATAATATCTTCGTATAGATTAGAGTTACGAGAGTCATAAACTTGTATAGGATTCGAAGCAGTTTTTGTGGAAAGAATTTTATTCTTATAATCAATTACAGCTTCCCATTTATCCAACAAATCAGTTCCAATAAGCCCATCGAAAAAATCGTGGAACTTGTAGATATAAAATGTTTCGTAGCTGGAATCATTAAATTCAGAAAAGCTAGGCAATGTAATAGAATAGTTACTCCTACTTTTACCATAAACATTGCAAACTTGAAACGGGTCATAATTCAGTGGAAAATCAGCAAAAAAAATTTTATACAACCGCGGGACTCAAAAATGATTGATTTGCTCCCGTATCTATCAAAAGTTTCATAGGTGGAGATGAAATTTGTATATACGGAAGTTGTCGTTGTGATTGTAGATTAATTTCTATTTTAACTTGTCTGATTTTAGAGTTTTCTGAAAATCCAAACCATTTTCAGTGATGTCATTGATCTTTTCTTGAGGCATCGCAGGTGGTGTTTGAATGGGTTCAATGCAATTCTGAGACGGTGACTCATACATTTCATAAGAGTAAGGATATTCTACATAGTCATCGCAGTAATAAGGTTCATACTGTTCATACTGTTCATACCCGCAATACTCGACTAAGTAGTGTTCGTTCATACTCGTACAATCGTTGAAGTGCATCTCCCTAGTCCTAAAATAATTAGTAGGGGCTGAATTACCTGGTTTTCGCCAATCATTTCCTGGAACTGCGGGTGCAGTCGGAGGCAGCGTCTTGGTGACGTAATGGCTCACACCACTCATTGGGCGAGGTTGTTCAGGTCTAGGTGCTATATTGAACGAGTTATCTTGCGGATTATAATTTGCGGGACGGGCCCGGAATATTTGCTGGGTGCGAGTGGGACCAAACTGGCGGGGTTGGTAAATCGGTCTAGACTGTGGTGGTACCGGTACGTGAGCACTGTTCATAGTTCTAGGTGTATCTTGAATAGTGTTAACCCTATTCATTGGTATTCTTAAGCTATTAGTAACTGGCACGGAATTAATCATTCTATCGGGAAGAAGCTGGTTTCGTTTTTGCAAATAGATCGTATTCATTTCGTCTTGCACAAGTTCTAGCGCCTTTTCGATAGTTTCGGGGCGCATACAACGGATGCGCGATCCTAAGGGGTCTTTTAAGCCTCGTAAGTACGCCTGAAGGGTTAACTTTTTATACAAATCACGCTTAGAATTAATCACGGCTTGTTCGGTGTCATGTAAGGTAACGTACGTCATGATAGTACTGCTATCATGACGTACGTTACCTTACATGCTGCTCGCTTGATTAATTCCAATGGTATTCCCAATGACTGGAGTGGTATACGTAGTGCTTTAATTAATAATTTTGCAGACCAACGAGATGAGAGCGCACTCTACAACGACCTAGCTATTCTAGTTCAAGGTCCTAGTACCCCACAGGAGTACTATGAGCGCTGTCAGACACTGTTCAGTACTATCATGACGTACGTTACCTTACATGACACCGAACAAGCCGTGATTAATTCTAAGCGTGATTTGTATAAAAAGTTAACCCTTCAGGCGTACTTACAACAGTGTCTGACAGCGCTCATAGTACTCCTGTGGGGTACTAGGACCTTGAACTAGAATAGCTAGGTCGTTGTAGAGTGCGCTCTCATCTCGTTGGTCTGCAAAATTATTAATTAAAGCACTACGTATACCACTCCAGTCATTGGGAATACCATTGGAATTAATCAAGCGAGCAGCAGGGCCTATCACTTTATTTAATATCCCATTGATAAAGGAATATTTCGCAAGATTACTACTCTCCGCTTTCATAAATTCCTTCGCTAATTCGTCACAAATCTGTATAAATCTAGTCAATACATTCGGGTTTCCATCAAATTCAGGAACCAATCTAAGAGCTTTGTATATCATGTCTACATCGGGTACAGACATGTTGCAAGATTCGTCTTCTAAAATACTATCAGAGCTAATATTTCTAAAACTGTCTACAAAATTTTCTCTGCTACTACTACTTATCCTAGAATCCTTTATTCTTCGTAAATGAAAAATTTTGATTTTTTTTATAATATATCTTAAATAAATGCAATAAATTTATTTAATTTATTCTATTTAATATACTCTATTTTAAAACATTCTATGCTGTATTCTTTTTATTTTATTTTATTTTTTTAACTTTATAAAAAAATACCTAAATTTTATCCTAGAAAAAAAATTATTCTTATCTAACCATACCTAACAAATTAACCTATAATCCCCCTTAATTCAGAAAGCTATCAAAAGATTTCCTATGAATTAATAGGTAAGGATTTATGATCTAGGAAGTGAGCAATCACTAGAAAGAATCTAATGTACTCACATGCACATATCTTCGGTCACTCTGCGTTATCAATGTCTGGATACCTCGGGAGCAGCACGAACGTGTAGATTCTGGTACTCGATGTGGGATAGATCGATCCACACGGGCGGAGTTCTATGCGTTACGGAAATCTTCTACGCGAAACCGACCGCGAGTACCCCTTTTCGCCTGCGCCAATTATGTACGGCTGCTAGGGAGGGTACAGAGAGACCGAGTTCTGGTGCAAAAATTTAATAAATGAAATTACAAATTAACTTATACTAATTGACTCCATCGATATTAGATTGAAAGTGAGTCTCGGTGAATTACAAATAACCATGGGAATAAAAGATACCGCGACACTCATTATTACTAAAACTCGGATCAGCACACATTGTCTCTTTCCTGTTACCGCGCCCGGGTGGTTCAATCATTACGAAAACTGCATGAATTCTTGGTAAACGGTAACAGCGATAACTAAGTGTCTGTCTTGATGTTGCAATATTATAACAGGCGTGTAAACTGTATCTGTAGTTTTAGAATTATGCATTTTTTATTTTAATCAGATTGGTTTATCCACGCAAGTAACTCAGTTTTTATGTTATTTAGGAATCAAAAGTTTAGGAAACGTAATTAATATGATTTTTATATATATATACTTAATAATAAAAATAATACCAACTGCTATACTACACTCGTATACTATCGTATCGCTTCTTACTAAGAAAACTTACAATAGTTCAGGTTTACTCAAATGCTCATTAATCGTTAGTTTTGGCGAGCTGCCATGCCAGCAAACTTTTTATAAATTGAAGTTAAGCTTAACAGAACCTCTGCCATCTTGTGAGGTCGGTTTATCACCCCAGTTTACTTTTAACTAACTGATCACAGATAACCTCACCTCAAAATAATATCGTCATGTGAACTTCACCTATGCTACTTCAGCTCCAACTTTTGTTGTTGTTAGGGCACAGACACATTTAATACACTCGACAATTCATTATGTCTTCAGAAACTTTCGCCTCGAATATCAGAATTACATAGATCATCTACTCCCTTGTCAGACACTTTTAACAAACCTGTTATAAATTGGCAGATGATATTCAAATTAATTCATTTTTGCCCAGATTAACAAAGGGTGTTATTAAAATGCAGATTAAACCCATTGACGGAGTGCTCGTGAAAAGTTCAGCGTTCAGGCATGAATCATTCATTCGTATAGTCTTTCGAACGAATCAATACTCATTGTTCTTATAAGAAAGAGTGCATTTTCTCTTGGTACCTCCTGGTAGAACATGTGGATTGGATTCTTCGCTTCACAGATTTCAATTGCAAACCAAAGCGAGCCTGGATGAAGTTATTTAATCTGATACAAGCTTCCAAATTCTTTACCTAGATGGTCCATGTCATTATAGGCAATGATTGTTCCAGTTTTTATTTATTCTTGTCACTGAGTGGGGAGGTACACTGTCACATTGAATAACTTGAATCCGAACGATCTCTATCCCCTGAGAATAAGGATCGTGCCTGAGAACTTTGGCCACAGCTTGCCTTGCGTTACCAGAGACAGTTTGTTCTTCAGATAATGCCTTTAGAGAGTCATTTAAGAAGCGTTTACTTTTGGTAATGGCTCGGAAAATTGCCGATGATGCTTTTCATTATTAGGTAATTTGACACCTAATAAAAAATTGGGGATTATTTGGGTTCGTTTTATTAATTATATTTCATAATAGTGTCACTGCTAAGGATAAACTATGTTTAATATATTTGGTCCATTCACGCAGTAATATAAACATCATCTTTATTCTTTATTGTACACGCATCAAAACATAAAATGAACTTATCTAAAGTACTAAAAGGTCTAAACTACATAGGCTAGCTTAACCCTGAAAAAAAATTTCTGCTAGCAAACCTATGAGTTATAGGAAAAGCGATGAAACAGATTAACAGATTAATCTCTCGCTTAAAAAAAACAACGTGCAAAGAAACACACAAACACTATGTGATGTTGATTTGATAGATATATAGATATATATTTCTTCAACTTCTGTGATAGACGACATCAGCATTTACTATCAGAATACCCGTGGACTCCGTTCTAAAACACATATTTTTTACAGAGGATTGGTACAGAGTAATTATGACGTCATCGTTCTGACAGAGACGTGGCTAAATGCCAGTGTGTTGGACGCAGAGTTGTTCGATAATAGCTATATAGTTTTTAGACGGGATAGGTATACTACTGGATTTGACACTGATAAAGAAGGCGGTGGTTGTCTCATCGCAGTTTCAAAAAGACTATGTGCTACGCGAATGGTCAACTGGGAAAGCTCATGTGAAGATTTATGGGTCGTTATCCAAATCCCTGGATCTAGTACGCTTCGTGAACTTGCTCTTTGTGCTATTTACCTGCCTTGTCCTGTAAGCATTAGGGAGTTGGATCATTATATAGACCATTGTAATTCTGTTTTTGACTTTTTTGATGGTAATTTTTGTATAATAGGTGACTTTAACTTAAGTAAAATCGACTGGAGCTTAGTTAATAATGATCAATTTAATAATAGAACTTCTAAAATTTGTAAAACTTTGATTGAATTTAGTTATCTTGCGAACCTCAAACAATGTAACTATGTAGCGAATAGCCAGCAAAAAATACTGGATTTGGTTTTTGTTAACACTCAATCTTGTACTGTCAGTCCCTGCCTAATCCCACTCTGTAATGTTGACCCTTTGCACCCCCCCCTTGAAATTAACTTTGACCTTGGCAATGTCATCAGTTTAAAAGCAAACCCTAACAACAGAAAGCTTAACTTCCACAAGGCAGACTACGAAGCTATTAACGCTTTTCTCTCTGAAATTGACTGGTCGCTCTTCGGTGAATGCAAAGACGTAAACTCTATGGTAGACGAGCTATACTTAACAATCAATGAATTAATCAAAAAGTACGTACCGGCCTCTAGAAGTTATGCGAAAAAATATCCTGCGTGGTTCGATAGACGACTCATAAGATTATTGCGCGAAAAAAACAATATAAGAGTCAGGCTAAAAAAATACAATAATCCAATGGACAAACTGGAATATCAAACATTAAGTAAACGTTGCGATAAACTTGCTTCAAATCTTTATAACACCTACGTAGAAGAAATTGAAAATAGAATTCGAAGAAACCCTAAATATTTCTGGTCTTTTATAAAATCTAAAAAGGGTAGCAACTCGAATGCTATACCTAACGTAATGACTGACGGTCATACTACCACATCTGATGGCTTCGATATATGTAACCTCTTTGCTAGCAAGTTTTCCCAGGTATACGTTCATTCTGTTAACGACCCGAAGTCAGACTTCCAAACGAAGAATGCGTCTTCTGACTGTGGTTCTCTCTTGTGTAACGCACATATTCCCTTGGAACTGGTTAAAACTAAACTTAATACTATTAATATCACTAAAGGCGCTGGACCAGATGGTATTCCACCCATCTTCATCAGGAAATGCTCAGATAATTTGGCCCTACCACTTTTTCTTATCTTTGAAAAATCATTGTCATCCGGAGTTTTCCCAAATAGATGGAAATCTGCTAGGGTTGTTCCTATACACAAGTCTGGTGACATCAATCTTGTCGCTAACTACAGACCAATTTCTATCCTTTCCACCATGGCTAAAATATTCGAGTCCTTGTTATGTCCATTTATCCAGAGTCATTTCCACCAGTTCATATCTGATCATCAGCATGGATTCGTTCATGCTAGATCAACAGCCACGAACCTGGTCACTTTCGTCGATAACCTTGCTGAAGCCGTGGATAAGCACCAGGAAGTTGACGTTATATATACAGACTTCAGCAAGGCCTTTGACCGGGTCTCCCATACGTTACTTATTAGCAAGCTTTCGTCGTTTGGCTTAGCAGGCAATTTAATCGAATGGGTTAACTCCTATCTGACCGACCGTGTTTTCACCGTGGTAGTAAATGGCTATGAGTCGAATTTGTTCAAAATAAGTTCAGGTGTACCGCAGGGGTCACATTTAGGTCCTGTATTATTTAATATATTCATTAATGATATTGCTAATTGTTTGTACCATACATCACCTTACATTTTCGCCGATGACCTTAAAATCTCCCGTATAATTAACTCTGAGCTCGACTCTACTTTACTCCAACAAGATCTAGACAGCCTACATCAATGGTGCAGTGACAACAAAATGCATACCAACACGGATAAATGCTATTTTATTAAATTTACACGGAAACATAAACCACTAAAGTCACATTATAACATAGGGGGTGTTCCCATACGCGAAGTGGATGAGATCAGGGATCTGGGCGTCATACTGGACAAAAACCTAACATTTATACCGCACATTGATAATATCACTAAAAAAGCTTCTAAAATGCTGGGATTTATTATTAGGAATGGCAAAATGTTTAAAACATCTCAAACAAAAGTTTTATTGTACAATACTTTGGTTCGCAGCATTCTTGAATATTGCCCTACAGTATGGCGGCCGCATTATGCTACACATATATTAAAAATTGAACGTATCCAGAAACGGTTTACTAGACATTTAGCTTACACGGCTAGGAAGTCTAAAATACTTCGTTCATATTCGGACCGCCTTGAATATTTTAAAATGACATCTCTTGAAAAACGCCGTACTCAATTGGATCTTATCTTTTTATATAAACTTTTAAATAACCTAATTAACTGCCCTCCGCTTCTCAGTAAAATTTGTTTTAAAGTCCCTCGTAGAATTCCCCGTAAACCAATCCCCCTCCTTGACCCACCACGCCGTTCGACAGTCCTCGGAAAAAACTCCCCTATATCCAGGATAAGCAAATCATTTAATATCAATTGCGCTCAAATCGATATTTTTTCGATAAAGCTACCAATATTTCGCAAGTTCTTAACTGTGAACTTGTCAAGCAACCCTAAATAAGTCATTTATTACCACAAACAATTCTTTTTTCAAAAGTAAATAAATAAATAAATTATTAAACAATCCACCTAAAATTAGCCGATAAGTCTTTCTTTAAAGTTATCTCCAAGAATAACACCATCTCAATCTATTGTTAATTGTTAAACTTACCGTTATAGTTCTATTTATTAACCAACTGTTTTCCTTTGATTTCCTTATCTATGAATTAAAGTTTTTATAACATTCAAATATTGTATTGGAGATGGTGTAATTGTAATTTGGTTATTTTTAATGTATTTTTATTGTTACATAAGTACCTAAATACTATCTTTGTTACCTTAGTTGTTCTTCTGTACATTTACTATTAAGCATGCAGTGTTTACCTATAATTGGTTGTACAATTATCTACTTTAAGGAGCTTGTATTTATCATTGTAACATTGTAACACCCGCTGGTAAACCAAATAAATAAATAAATATATGTATGCCTTAATTTAAATATAATTTGACTCCATTATTTAAACCTGCAATATTCCAAAATAAAAGGTACTCCTAAAATTAAATTGGAAGCTGTCATGTGTGCATTTTCAACATAAAA
Source organism: Eupithecia pulchellata (assembly GCA_963931895.1). Taxonomy (NCBI): domain Eukaryota; kingdom Metazoa; phylum Arthropoda; class Insecta; order Lepidoptera; family Geometridae; genus Eupithecia; species Eupithecia pulchellata. Next base: position 12,470,761 of record OZ007535.1, read on the forward strand.
GTGGTTTATCTCTCTGAAAAAGTTTATATTTGGATAGACTTTTAAAAATGTCCAGCGAATAACTCTATAGAATAGATAGAAAGGAGTTGATTGAACTGAAATGTGCTCGACGTCGAGTCTTTGGTGGCAAATTTGTATGAGCCATTAATTACATTTCAGACATAAAAAGTATAAAAAATTTGGTCTTGAAATTTCGGCATGGACTTTATAGTTGTTTAAAAGTGGATATCGCAGTAAAATGTAATCTAATTTTGAGTCTACACATTTTGTACTAAAAACAAAAGTATAGCTTTTATAACTAATTTGTTTTATGAAACTTAACCTGGCTAAGTTATTCTTCTGCCAATCTTGCCGATTGTCAGAACAGACGACTGGCATTGTGGAAACAGTGACATCTGGCCTTGAAGGCAGCCAGGGGTGGCATGATCAAGAAGAGGCCTGTTTTTACGGCTGGTTAGAAAGATAAAAATCTATAAAATCTCTATATCAATTTTTATTACCAACTTGATCCAGCAGAACCTAGAAAACATTAATATTTAGTAAACTTTACGCGATCTGAACACATCATTATTAATAGGTAGCTCCAGTACTCAGTCAACCTGTGACCAGGGCGACAGTGTATAAATCTGTAGAATTGACGGGAAAAATAGGTAAATAAACGCCATAAATAAACGTAGATATAGTACCAATAATAGAAAACATAATATAACCTACTCTCATAATTCAGAACTCAAACCTCGACACCTACATAAATTCGAAGCTATGAAGAAGCTTTCACCTCGCAATAAAACATCTCGTCGTTACAGTCGCTGTGACTGAGAGTGAAAGTTCAACCATAAATAGCTCAGCAAGTTAAAAATTCACATTATTTATTCCCTAAGCAACCGCTGTGTTCGTTAGCTAGATGGATGGACACAGGGGTGAACGCAAGGGCAAGAGGGGCGACTACTTTTTTATTACGAGTTCTTCTTTCGTTCTGCCGCAAATGAAGGCCTATTATATTCAATTCAATAGACATCCCATAGATTTGTACTTCGTCAGCAATCGTTATCAAGGTTTTATCCTCTGCTGAGTTTAGGCCAAGATGCGGCTAGCTAATTGGGATAGGGAAAATCAGATTCACAGGCGGCATATAATTCTCCCGAGCAGTCGATCATGTTTGATAAGATAATCACAAATGTTGACAATGTCACAAACCAATAAAAATACAAACGAACAAGGTAATTTACCAAGGTACTCCAACATAGTTAAAGTGACAGTACGGGTATCTTCGCCTATATACCACATTATAAGGTCCCAGAAACCATGTCCTTATTCAGGCTCTGCTTTGAGCTTACTAGAAGTTTTTCATGTGGTAGTAAGGCATTCAATTATGCAGGCAGGTTGAAAGGGCGTCTCCACATTCCACTTTAACAAGAACATGTCGGAACATGCCGTGCTTGCGCAAGCTGAGCTCCAGAATATTACAGTCGACTATGAGTCGACTATGAGTCGACTTTATAAATAATTTATGTTTAATCTAACCCTTCTAGAAACGCTAGATGCATCGTGCAATTTGGAGATTGTACGCGAACTAGTCCTTGCACAAAAGCTCATCAACTTCTTTGCGAAATAAGTATGCGAGCAACTAAAAGGTTCTGAACAGAGAGAAAGAGGCAGTGAACAATGTTCAGTTTATTCATCATCATCTCAAACAAGCATTCCCTTTACTCGCCACAATGACTATACTGTACTCTGATATTAACAGCCCTGCGAAAAATAACAATCCGAAATCAGCCTTTCTGTTTTCCGAAGTGGCCATTATTGATATCAATGTAGCTCTCGCTCGCATACCGAGGAGGTGACCAGCTCGCGCGCGAACGCTACAGTCCGAGTAGGAACGCCTGATTGAGCTCTTCGTATTGACTCGAAGCTGTTCATCTGAGCTCACACGCCTTACCCGGGTCACTGCTCTCCAATTTAAATCCCATCTCATGAGCCCCGGCTTTTGCGGTCGAAACGGCCGCTGCTACGCGAATTTCTACTTTAACTACTTTAAAATTGCTTCAAGTTGGAACGCTGGGGTGGATGGTTGATTTGGCGGATTACCGCGGCTCGACGCCTTCGGAATGATTGCCATTTGAGGCAAATCAGCGAACAATGGTTTCTTTCAGACTGGCTGTCTGTGATTCCGTCCGTCTTGCCATTCAATGCTGTCAGGACTTTAAATGGACTTTCAAAAGGCTTTGCTATGACCAAAAGTTGAGGCTACAATGGAATCGGAATACTTCATCATCAATTACTCAACTGACCTTAGTGCCAAGGCTGGCGCGCCGATAGACAACGCCTTACTAATTTCTTCCTATATAATTTTGTAATTGAACTACAACATACACACACATAAACTAAATGCAATTTGAAAACGTGCAAGATAGAAAAATAACACCAAAATGAATATATGTGTAGTTCCAAGTAGAAGAAAAGGCTTGCATCATACAGTTACACAACCACCCAACTCAACGAACCACACAAGAAGGAAGACTTAGAGTGACTAACTCTTACTAATTGTTAAACGTCCTCGTATCTCCTCATTGCCAAGGTTGCCAACAATGCCCCACAAATCTCCCAGCCTGAGCGCCCCAGCTGGCAGACCTTGGCAGAGCTTGGCAGCCTGCCAGCTCAGTCCTGCCTCACTTTCACCCGCTGCTATCGATTGGAGGCCTCCGCATGTAACGATCATGTTATCTCGTACGAGCTTTTTCCGATCGGAAGTTTGGGATAGTACGTGCAACTGAAATTGTATGCGTTGTTTTTATGTGGATAATTATATGAAATTCTATGTTTTATTTATTTGTTCCATTAATCCTCAGTCTTAACGTACCTACTATTTACAGAGCAGACCAAAATGGCGAATTTATGGCCAATTTCATTATTCGAAAAAGCATTACTATGCAAACGATTATTTGAATGACCGTATTGATTGACATAGCAACTTAAGTTTATTTTTGACTTAAACATAATTACATTACATTATTATATCCACCCACATACATTATATTAATACTTTACCTACATAAATTTCTTATTTTGACACTGAATGCACAGATAAAAAATATTTTAAAATTTCAAAGTTTCAAATTAATTAATTGTTTGCATATTTTTAGTTAAAGTTTAATGTTATTCAACATTTTTAGTTTCACATTTATTTTTTAATGAAGAAAAGCGATCGAAACCAATTCCTATAAACTTACTGTAAACAATTAAAGCTAAAGTACCCGCAGCACAAAGAATTTTATTAATAAATGAATTACAAATTTTTTCGTAGGCACATATTTTATTCGGAATACCTGAGCCATTAGAAGAAAACACTACCTTTGCAAAATCCTCTCGATTTCCGGTCCACATTTCACGATGAGAAGCTTCTATGGGTACTATGTGAAAAAACATTCGTGGACACCGCCAAAAATTAATGTAGGCCAAAAATTAAAGTAAACACCTCAAGATTTACGCCATCTCCAAGTTTGTTCATAACTTTCGTTATAAGGGATGAGCTGAACATTCATCTTACTTTAAGTTGTTGAGTGCGATCGATAAAGCATCTTTTGGCATGAACGGATAGCCAGTTGCATCAGAGAGTATTATCCAAGAGTCCATTGCCAAGTTCAAGTTAACTGGCCATAAATTATACGCTTATTTTCTATCTTCAGCTTATTATTCAACGAAAAAAGATTTTGGTGATTATCACCCAATTTCAAAGAACTGGTTTGCATTCGTTTCGGCGCAGGTGGGGAAAACTTTTTATAACACTAGGTATTCTATAATTGTTTTTAGTTTTGCTCATTGAATATTAAATGTTTTTGTGCCTTGTGTTGAAATAAATGTTTGTATTAATTACGATCCAAGTTAATATACATATAATAAACCTATTGGAACTTCTTGACGATAATACAATTACATACAGCTTCTAAGTCTTGGGCAGACTTTCCCCAGCAGCACTATTTCATTTTAACACTCGGTAGTAGGTCGTTCCGTTCGGCGTGCTCGTAAATTAGCCCGCCGCATCCCGGGCTAGTTTACTGCCTCCGCTGCAATATCGGGAATTCGGGAGGAACTAGGGAATCGGGAAACAGACATACCTGTGTCAGGCAGAAAAATCTGTGTTACTAACCAGATTACAAGCAGTATGTACTCAGGGCTTCGGAGATGCCTGTAGATGTCTTGTTTGTAAAGACAAGATCCACTTCGGGTCGATCAGTAAGTATGTTCTCAGTAATCTGCAGTAACGATCATATATTTCCTTCTCTAAGCTAAGCTGCTGAAGAGGAGGTCATCGTAGATTTAACCATACAAAATGATTACCATGGTAATACGCTTGATGTTAATTTGTGTCTGGAACAAAGTGTCGAATGTTTGTGTCCATTAAAGTGAGTGGCAAGGAATTAAAATGCAAATTGCGCCGGACATCGCGCGATGTGCCGACCGCGTTTCAACGCGCATTATTTATGGACCAGTGCGGGTAGCCGGATAAATGTTTGCTCTGCTAATGAGGGTAGTCTATTATGGTTTTTAACAAGGCGTGCGCATGTGATTACTGTGATAAGTATTAAAAACAAGTACGACAAGTGCGAGTCGTAACTCGCGCGTCGAGGGTTTTGAACTTTTGTCGTATAGGTAGGTACTTGACGGTATATTGACGACGTCTTGGCGCGGTGGGCCAAGGTCCGCTTACGACGCAGGAGGTTGCGGTTTGATTCCCGCCTCGGGACTAATATTTGTACGATCTGCAGATATTTATTCGGGTATTCTAGTCCTCTTCTACGTTCGCAAAAAAAAATCATCTAATGTGATACATATACTTTATTAATACTTTATTAAGTATAACAGCTATCATAGTAGTACCGATAACACAAGCTTTGCTTAGCTTTTTGCTAAATGATGCTGTGTGGATTATCCAGGATACATTACTTTTCTCAAAAAGTGGAACTACCCATTACAGATACTAGAGAGATAAGTGGGTAGGCCTACAATTTTTTTTCGATTTTTTTGACGTATTTCACTAAGTATGAAACTTAGACGATTTTCAAAACCTGTTTTGAATTGTCCAGATGTCCGTACCTTTGATTTGATATTGCTCTCAATGAAATAGCCCCCATTGTATGAAAAAAAGTTTTTGACCATATTTCAAAAAGTATTACCTTTACAGACTTCTCTGTATTTTTCGTTCAAAATATAGATCCAAATCTACAAACACTTTGTACATATCACGTCGATCGCTCTGCAATCTTCGGAGATAGGGGGGGGGGGGGGTTGGGGGGGAACGGTAATTTTTTTGACCTTTTTCAAAATATTTTAAAAAGTTTCAAAAACTATTTTGAAATCTACAAACGAGTACCTTTCATTTGATACCACTTTGGACTTCGTAGGTCCCATTTCAAATTTCATTGTATGGAAATTTGTATGGAAAATCTTTATTTTGATTTTTCATTTATTTTCATTTATTTTTCTAAAAATATGTGCGGGCGCACATGTATTATTATTTCAAATTTCAAGTCAATAGCTGCAGTAGTTTCTGAGATATTACAGATTCAAAACACAAAACAGACCCAAAGTGATCCCATAAGGGTTTGCAACCGATGGCAAAACCCTAACTAGTATTTCAGTCTGAGAATAGTTAGAACACGGCTTACAAAACACTTCTTATTTTGTAGTTTTTGAAACGGATATCTCTGTTACACAGTTCCATTAAAAGGTAGGTAACAACATTGAAAATTATTAAAAGATCTCCTTCAAGGTTGTTCGCAACTCGCAACATGCAGTAGCCACGAGGCTATTTTGTGATTTAAAAATTTATCTGATTTCTACAATCAAGATACTATTCCAAACTGCTCCGAAAATTTAATTAAATCATAGGTTCATAGAAAATGGTTCGTGATTTGCGGCAAATAACTTTTCCGTGAATTTTAACCGTAAAACACAGAAAACATTTAAAAACCACAAAAAAAATATTATCCCGCGCCATCGTCACGTTTAACCTTGAGTGGCAATTTAGGATTATGATTGAGTCATTTATATTATACATAGTAAGTATTTAATTTCTATGAAATATAGATTTCTGGTTAAGCCTTGAAATAAGTCTTTTATCAGAGAAAGAGCATTAAATATGTAAATGATTGTAGTTTTGCGCCAGGGCCTAACAGATTACTGAATCGAATGAAGATAAGTGTAAGGTCAGAGACAGTTTGACGTTAAGGCGAGGTATTCCTGCAGCTGTAGGCATTTTGTCCTGTCTAAAGTTGCGCGCGAAATACTTAGCGCAGATGCAGCGCCAACGACATAGTATAGAAATAAGCAGTAGCATAATATTATTTCACTTTAGAAACGCTGTTGCTATGATCAAACTTTGTTTATAGTTTTCAGTTAGAGTTTCGTAAATAAATGAAGTTGTTACAACTTCATCTCTATTTATGTTTCTTAATATAGATAATGAATTAATAATAAAGTAATTGATCCCAAGATAACCAACCAAACCAAGAACGCTGAAAAACGTCTGGACCAGACCAACAAAAGGCATAGTTAATTTCCGAACTTCGTTTTTTAAGTACCTACAAAATTTGAAATAAATACTCAAATAAAGAAGACAAAGAAGCAAATAGAGAACATTCGCTTCTATGATTTAAAATTTTGTTTGAAATAAATACAAAGAATAAAGGGTATCAAATAAAACAATTATAATAAAATATTATTATTTTCTCAAAATTCTCCAATATTCAATTCTAGCGTGCTTGTACCCGGTTAGTGGCTCAGGAGATGATAAGGCTATGGACATCACATAATTATTTTTTCCATTTGTGGTAAGGCTAGGAAGTCTATAATTTACATTTTCATCTTGAAATCACAACGATATTCGGATCGATGGGTTCGAACCTACAATTCTTTTTTCGACCTTTTTCAACGTATTTTACTTAGTATGAAACTTAGGCGATTTTCAAAACCTGTTTTGAATTGTCGAATTCCATACCTTTGATTTGAATTGCTCTCAATGAAAAAGTCTCATTGTATGAAAATTTGTTTTATGACCATATTTCAAAAAGTTTAATTTTTACAGACTTCTCTATATTTTTTCTGTAAATTATAAATCTATATCTACAAACGCATAGTACATTTTACATCGATCACTCTGCAATCTTCGGAGATAGGGGGTTGGTGGGGGAATGGTTAATTTTTTGACCATTTATTACATTTCACATCGATCGCTCTGCAATCTTTGGAGATAAGGGGGGGAATGGTCATTTATTCGACCTTTTTCTAAATATTTCAAAAAGTATAAAATTCATCAAAATTTCAAAATCTGTTTTGGAATGTGCAAATTGAAACCTTTCATTTGATACCCCATTTGACTCTGTAGGGTCCCATTTCAATATTCAATTTCAAAATTTGTACCTACTGAAAATCTTTATTTTGATTTTTCATTTTTTCATTTTGCCGACCAGAGCGAGGTCGGCGCATTCTGCAGTGTTCGGGGAACTTCGGGAGGCTCGGCCGTCCGAGAAAGCCCGAACACTGCATCGATATGCTGCACACTTCGGGCTGCGTTTATTCAATAACTATTCTTACTCTTTATCTGTTTATATCAATTAGGTACCTTAGTAGTTTAAGACACAAAAATTTTGTTTTATCACTCACGTAATAAAAAACGTAAAGTATGTAACCAGAGGAATGTAACATTCGAGTCAAATCCTCAAGGGCTTAACGAATGTTAATATTTAATAACTAGAATAAGTTTTTCAAGAATAAATAAAATAACAAAAATAAAAAAATATTTTCATAATTCGCCGCCCCCACCGAATACATAAATGGTAACCGACTATTACTATAGAAGTATTTTTATTTGAAATAATTGTTTCTGAGGTGCGATTACACCTTGTGAATTTTTTTCAGGCAAATCGTACGAGTAGTTCTTGAGATAGGCTTTTTGTAATGGGTTTTACTTTTTTATTAAACGAAAAATAAAAACAACTCTTTGATCCGAACAACATCGCAACAGGTTAATACTCACTCCTCGATATCTCGCTTTTTATTGTAAGATGTGATTGCGGTTTTATTCGGGAAAAAAAGATAAAACTTATTTTACGTAAAGTAGAAAACGCTCTTATTCATGTTTTAATTGCAGTTTTTTACTATATAATAATTTAAAAAATCTGAAAACAAGCAGCGGAGCCATAATAGAATAAGAATATAGGTATAGCTCACGGTTTAATTATTGAATTTTTCATCTGGGTCCCTAACTATGGTCATCACGGAAAATTTAGCATTTTAATGATAAAAAAAAAATTCAAATCGGTCCAGTAGTTTCGGAAAAATTCAAACAAACAAACAATCAAATCTTTCCTCTTTATAATATTAGTATAGATAAAAGAAACCTATTAACATGTAATAAAATTATAGATTAAAAACTAGAGGTTAGCAGCTCGGGGGGAGTGCCTTGCCTTAGGCGGCCTTATCGCATTGGAGTTTTTACTTTTCATAACCTAAAAGTCTTTGATTTGATGGTAATCGATATCCATGTGTAAAATCTGCGATAGTAAACTTTCAGCCATCTTGGATTTGAAAATGGACATCTTTTTCGTAATCTACGTGTTTGATTTAGTCGAAAACGATACCCATATAAGTGGGTGTTAGGTCACACAGCACAGCTCGCTTCGCTCGCCGTGCTGTTCCTCTTTGTCGCATTGCAGCTCGCTTCGCTCGCCGCAGTGCTTCACCCGCTTGCTGGGAGAGGGGGGTCGTGGGGGTCACAGCACGTCTCGCTTCGCTCGCCGTGCTATTCTCCTTAGTCGCATTGCAGCTGGCTTCGCTCGCCGCAATGCTCCACCCGAAAAAAAAGGTCAAAATTTGGCCAATTTTCGGTTTTTTATAAAAAAAGAGGGTCTGGGGGGTCATAGGGTTCAAACTTTTTTTGGAGTTCAAAATGATTTCTTCTCCTCTACATAACTGTGAAAAAATTTTTCTTCTAGGTCGATCCGTTTGGGAGATACAAAAAGGGGGGGTGAAAATGTGGGTGGAGGGGGGGTGATTTTTTTTTATTTTTCAACACTAGAAGAAACCTTCTATACGACTCCGCAATCCAAATTTTTCTATAACGACTATTTCCGGTAGCAACTTCAAAAGGGGGGGTCTGCGGGAAAAGGGAGGGGGGAATTTTTGCCTGCCTTTGAACTATTTGACCCCCTCTATACAACCCCACAAAAAATAACATTCAGTATGGCTCTGTTTGGGAGCCCCCCTAAAGGGGGGGGGGGGAGAAGGGGCAAATTTGTAAAAGTCGGAATTTTCCTTAGGTCCCCCCGATGCCCTCTATACGATTCCGTAAAAAAAACCATACCTATGATGGTGGAGGGGGCTCCACCATCAAGGAGAACAATTATGTCAATGATTTATAGATATATAAAATGTTAATGTAGTTAACTAAATATTATTGGCTTCAATAAATCATTCCAGTAAGTAGATAATATATTTTTAAACTAGAACAATAACCTTTATTAATTTTCTGCCTTACATACCGATGATTTTATACTATGGCACTACGACCGTCACATATCATGTCAAAGGTTGAAGTAAAATTGAATCTAACGCCATTGTGTCAGAGACTAAAATTGCATAACAAATGAAACATTTACGTACTTCATAAATTAGCGGAAAAATTGACATAGGTCCGTCGTCTGTAAGCGCCAGAGCGCGACTGATCGTGTCTGCCAAGCCACCACGCTTGTGAATTTCGTAGTTATTTCAAAATAGTGATTTTGAAAATCATTTTATCAGGACAAACTCTGCGAATTTGTCTAGAAATAGTTACTGTCTTTAATTGAGTACAAAAAAAAACTTAAAATATCACATAGTTTAGTCATAATATTGAAAAAACATTTCAAAAAGGGGTAACTTCGAGATTTTTTTTTCCCGAGCGAAGTTTATAAAATCTTGTATCTGAATGCGAATTTGACTAGACTAAATCCTTAACTATTACATATCTTTTTTACAGAATTTTTAATCAGTATTCCTACATCTCAGATGGTTTTGAAAACCACAAAAGTGCGGCCTCTGTTGGCCTACCTGGCCTTAATGGGCTGTTGTTATGGAAATGTTACTTGTTCGCAATATGACTTCGAAATTATGGATTTTTTGTATTGTTGACCACTCGTTAAGACAGTTTTGCTAAAACATTGAACAAAAATCTTAAGCAAGATGCCTTTCTACAGGCTCAATTTGAGTTTTCATTGAAGAACACCCAACCCTGGCAATAACCTAATATTGTGAAACTGGTAAAGCGCTCCAAAAAACACAATAACGCTGGACCATTAACAAAAATGGTGGCGCTAAAATGAACAACAGTTGCAGCTCATTGAAATTTTACAATATTGAAGCCAAAACTAAAAGCAACGCTGACGGGGGAGGGGACATTTCTGACCTCTGACGTAAAAAGATAAAGATATGTACATGTCTCCTGTGTAGTCTCCTATTTACCATGTTACGCAAATTTCCATTAACCACAAACTACCTCAAACATTGCAATGGACTACAAAACTTAAGTTCGAGTCGATTGGCGCACCAAAGGTTCCTTGAAATTGTAATAACTCGTTCTTTCTGACCATTCACATTTCGTGGTTCAATGTCAACGGAAAATATCCTGTAGGTTTTGGTCCATGGCAAATTTTATTTTTTGTGATTTACAAAAAACTGATCTTTTGAAATTTTTCCCTTTATTTGTACCAGAAGACCTTGCTTCTTGGCAAATTTCATGATTCTAGGTCAAAGGAAAGTATAGAATGTGGTCTCCAGAAAAAAGAATTCTTCGCAATTGTGATGGTGGTTGAAATAAATATGGGTGGTGGTTTATTAGTTCTACGCGCCACTGAAAGGATCGGACTGAAATTTTGCATATATATAAGTCTACCGGAATAATACATAGTCTAAATACTTTTTATCCCTCAGATCAGATTAAGATATGAATAAATTAACCTTTGAACGTTTCTAGAAACAACGCGTGCGAAGCCCGCGGCTTCCGAAACTTGTGAGTATGTAGTTGTGAGTAAATAGGGTAAGGTACAGACAGACAGACGACAGGCCCAGGGACCAGGTAACAAGGGCTAAGTGCCGGCGGCTTATTAGTTTACCCCGCTATTCCCTCTGATATTTCTGCGGTTCCGTTTACAAGGTAGGGGTTATGGGGTGGTGGTTTTGTGAAATAGTTATTAAATTGTTACGTTGTTGTAGGTTTTCTGATATTATTGTCAAGTTTTCATTTACAAATGTCTTCGTTTACATAACATATCCGTTAATGTAGAACAGGATATAGTTGTAAAATTGTGGTCCCTTCAAGACTAGGTTACATTTACTAACTTAAGTATACAGGGTGTAATCGTTAAGTGTGCACAGGCGATTATTCCGTAACTATTGCAGATATCAAAAAACTTTAAACTGATATCGAAAGTACTTTACCTAATGAGTAAAATGACATTAATAACTTTTTGAAAATAAAATGAGAAATATCCAAAAAAATTACATTAATCACTCCCATACATTTTATTTCTTAGTAAGTACAAAATTTTGTGTTCAAAGCATATGTTCGAAGTGACGTCCTCCTTGTGCAATACAATGACGAGCTCTATTTACAGTTTCTAAATGAACTTTCCTTAACATTTGCGGAGTAATTAAAGCAATTGCACGACGTACACGATTCTGTAACTCTTCTAGGCTGTGTACTCTCTCAGCGTACACGTGGTCTTTGACAAATCCCCATAGGAAGAAATCACAAGGCGTGAGATCCGGGGATCTGGCAGGCCAAGGGGTTGCACTATTATTGGCTATTAAGCCATTATAATTGTTTCGTAAGAAATTCATTACAACATTTGTATTATGTGCAGGTGCTCCATCTTGTTGAAAAATTATCGACCTTCTTTCATCGTCTGGAATTGGTTCTAAGAGACTTGGCATATCGTTTTGTACAAAGGAGAAATATCTCTGTCCATTTAAGGTTCCACTGTAAAAATATGGCCCAATGATCCGATCTCCAAGAATACCACACCACACATTAATTCAGAATCGCACCTGAGCTCTAACTTCAGTAGTTAAGCGAGGATTGTCAATTGACCAATAATGCGAGTTTTTTCTATTGTAAATGCCGCAGTTTGAAACATTACTTTCATCGGTCCATAAAATTGACCTTACATTGACATAATTATTGACTAGCCAATTGCAATAGACCAGCCGACGAGCAGGATCATCATTGTGCAGCGTTTGAGTATGTTTTATCTTAAATGCTTTGAAGTTGTGTTTTTTTAATAACTTGTGTACATAATTGTGGGACACTGGAAATGATCGGGCCACTGAACGCGTTGATTCTTGTGGATTATCTACTACGTAGTTAATAATATTGTTATCTAAGTCATTATCAAATTCCGGAGCTCTTGTTCTCGAACCTTTTTTTCTGTTAAAAGATCCATAATTTATCAAATTGTTATCCAACTTACGTAAATACGTACCAGAAGGAACTTCTCTATCTGGGTACTCTCTTCTGTAGGCGATAATGGCCGCCCTATTGTTACAATCATGTTTGTAGTACATTTTTAACATGTCCCTCTTTTCTGTATTGGAATATGCCATTTTTCAATCAATAAATGCAACAATCACGATTATTAACGCAAATTGAAAAATACAATAAATTGGCGGGAACGAGAACCCGCGACAAAGAATTTGAATTTAGAACGAACACCAAAGAGTATCTTTCTTTTTGTTTTTATTTAGTATGTTGCTTTTCAGCTAGTTCAAATCAATACAATATTGAAACAAGGTTTATTATAAATTTGAAGTGGTAAGATAATTAATCTACACGTGTATCTACTTGACATTCATTAATACCTTCATATCGTACATAATTATAAAATGACAAGGGTAAAATGAGTAGGTACTATTCCACTTAAAATAAGGAAACTAAAACCTTTCTACTATCTCATACTAAATGTATGGGAGTGATTAATGTATTTTTTTTGGATATTTCTCGTTTTATTTTTAAAAAGTTATTAATGTCATTTTGCTCATTAGGTAAAGTACTTTCGATATCAGTTTAAAGTTTTTTGATATCTGCAATAGTTACGGAATAATCGCCTGTGCACACTTAACGATTACACCCTGTATATTATGTTAGCCTAGTCTTCTAGCAACACGTACCTTAAAGAATGATTTATCTACATACATATATTTATACTAATATGATAAAAAGGAAACATTTGATTGTTTGTTTTTTTGTATGTTTGTTAAATTTTCCGTGATGAGCATAGGCTATAGATTATTTCCAAAAATGTTACGGTTAATTTAATATTTAATTTACGTATGAAAAATTAAATTTATGTTAAATACCCGTGCGAAGCCGGGGCGGATCGCTAGTAGGCATTAAAAATATAGTTAAATATTAAGAACCGACTACGTAGGCCTTTGTTCCCACTTATACCCTAGGTACGAGGGGTGGGTTTTACCAATTTTATCTGATGTCACATAGCCTATAACCGTACGGGTATTAAGAATAATCATAGGACAACTCTTTTGTTACAATCGGACTAGTAGTTTCAGCGCTACGTGGGAACAGAGAGATCGTCTACATACATACATAAATAGAGTACCAACCTCATAAGCCTCCTCCTTTGGTAGTCGGGTAAAAATCGCTACCACACAACTGGTTTTCAGCACCTAAGCCTAATGGTTTCAAATAATTCACAACAAAAAAGTTTATATTACAAAATGATCATAAGAATATTTTATAAGCAAATCCAAATTGATACGTAACCTGGGAATCCCGGTTATCTGAGCTAAGCACACTAAATAGTATTAATATGATCTTTAGAACTCGTTTAACTAAATTTAAGAGGCTTTAAAAATAATCGAATGTTTACTTATTGTAACAATGAGTCATAACATAACATGTACATGTCAACGATGTAAATGTCATAAGGAGGTAGTTTTGAGGACAGGTTTTAAAAGCATAAGTAAAAAATACCTTTTAAAATGCGAAGGCCAACTTTCCCCTAAGCCACTGCAGTTTCCCTTCATTAGAGGCTACACTATAGCAGAAACTGCACAACGTCGATAATGAGGCACGGACTCATTATCGACAGATTAAATTGACTAGGTCACTTGCAGTCCACTGTAATTACGCCGACCCGAATAGAGGGAGGGGGGATGGGGGGAATGAAGAAGATCCTTTATTCGATATACCATAATCATCGCCTCGTATGAGAGTAATCCCTACCAAGATTTGTTCATGCACCACCTGAACGGCGCCGCCTCCTAAGTGCGGAATTTATACCTAAACCCCATTAATATTTGATTGGTAGTAGTCACCTGTCATACGTAAAAGGTATGCGAACGGAGAGAGGGAAATTAGAGTCGTAGAGCGTTAATTAACTTATCTAAGCACGAATGCTTACCATCAAATAAATACTGGCAGTATTTATTTGATGGTAAGCATTCGTAACGCGCGTATATCAGAAGTTTCAGCGAATTTTCAAGCTGCTTTACAAAGTTTCGAGAACTTTCGAACGAAGTTCTGGCTCCTATGATAAAACATCGCGTAGGTTCCCACTAGTTCCTTAGAGGAACTACTGAGAATGCTTAGAGGCCTTGATGTCTCCTTGGAATTAAACTACTTCCAGTAATACTCATTAACTATTCTGACTGTTCAATAAGCTATACTAAATAATGCTGTTTATTGTCATTCATACATAGATCATCTAGCCCTAAAATAAACATTTCTTGCTTAATGGAGAAAATGTATCTTTTTCTAAATGTAATGTACTATCACCCACAGAATAAAAATTTGTTACCCACCTGATAGTAAATGTTCTAATTTGTTTGTATTTTTGATCGTACATTTTCTTTGTTAGTAAAGCATCCACTTATCGCCTTTTTCTAAATTCTAATTTATGGTCGTTTTCTATTTTTAATAAAAAGTATATCTATACCTACGTATATTGTATAATGTATATCAGTAATTTAGTACCCATATCACAAGCTCTGCTTATCTTGGGGCTAGATGACTGTGTGGATTGTCCAGCCCTATAAATTAAAAAAATATTTTTAAATGTATCTAATTTTATTTAGTTACTATAACTATTCTGAAAATAAGCCTTCCCTGATAGACCAATATCGTACAAAAAATTGTCACCGCGCCACAGTGCTATTAAATCGCGAGAAAATTAAACAAAAAGAAGGACCTTAAAAAAACTCAAATGTTAATGAGGGGTAGGTACCTCCTCGTATCCCAAGATTCCCAAGTGAATGGAATTCGTGGAGCCCCCTCAGCACTTCATCACGCGATCACTCTCCGCCCGGCCCCGACACGGTGCCATCGAATATTTACAAACAAATTATTCCCTGAAGCACCGGCATTTGTTCTGTCTACTTCTCCATTTTCGACTACTTTTCTGTGTAGATTTTCCCGAGGTTTACCCTCGTTAGAAATATATGGTAGTAACAGGTTATTTGTATGCTAAATTGTTTTGACCTTTTTGCTAAGTCATAATTTTGTGAATATTCTATCTGAAATAAAATAATCCTTTACTTTCAATATAATTCAGATAACGGCCGGAAGATTCACAAACAAATTAGGTAAATGTGCCTCGAGAGATCTCCTTCTATAAGTATGCGACTAATGTTTTGTTACTACATAGTTTTTACGTAAAATTGTAAAGTTAAATTGAATGATGATTTCAATGTTCATACCATCCGCAAATCAACTAACAGCAAAGAAACACACAGCATGATCTAGCCCCAAGCTAAGCAGAGCTTTTGTTATGGGTACTAGATGACTGATAAACATTTTTTTTTTTTTTTTTTTTTTAATCTTATTTATTTTTAAGGACTTTTACTTACAAAGCATGTCAGTCCTATCGTAACCTAAACTTATAACTAACAAACAACAAAATTAGAGTAATCAGTTAGAAGGTTTAAAGGGAGTCACCGATGCATAAAAATTTTAAATAATGAAATTGCCGCTAATGAGTTTGGTTCCGCTAAAATGTTAATAAATGTTCCTAAATTGAATCTACTTAAATTAAGTTCCGTCATCAGTGCCTCCCTTTGATCTTTAAACTTTTTGCAGTCCATTAAGATATGGTGCACATCATCTAGGACTTCACAAACCTCACAGTTTGGAGAGTCCGTTTTTTTCATAAGGAACCCGAATTTCCTTGATGGGTAATGGCCAGATCGTAGCCTATGAGCGATAACAATAACAGATCTACTTATCTTACCTCTTACAAACCAAGGTATACAAGGTGGCTGACATTGTATGGTTTTATACCATATACCTTTTTCTTTACTTCTCTCATCAAAATATTCCTTGTACGCATCATAACATATTTTTTTACATGAAAGAGCTGTATCGGTATAGTTTGGTTTTAAATTTATTGGATTTCCCTCTGTAATGCCTAATTTTGCTAATTTGTCAGCCTCCTCGTTACCTCTTAAACCAACATGTGACGGAACCCATTGCAACTTCAAACTTATACCCCGGAGTGCAAGATTCTGAATCCTATTCAAAATACCATAAGCTACCGAAACACCTCTGAAACCAGAAGCGCATCGAGCTAAATGTTGCAATGCACTCCTACTGTCTGTGAAAACAACTATTCCCCTGTTATTTGTTTCATTTATAGAACTTAAGGCTTCTGAAATTGCAATGAGTTCCAGTGTCATAATCGAGACAAAAGAATCAATTTTAAAAATACCATATCTAGAATAAGTCATGTCATAATAGGCAGCTCCCTGGCCAACTTCACTTTTGGATCCGTCAGTATACAATATGTGCCTTCCGTAATATTTATCATTTAATTCTTTAATTATATCGTATTTTAATCCAGTAATTACATGACTTCTTTTAGATCCTTTGACATTATCTAGATAGCAATTAATAACCCCTTCAATTTGAATATATGTAACCCAAATATCTAATGAATACATATCTAACATATTTGAGGTATAAATATTAAAATGTCTACATTTGTCATAAACTGATACAAGTAACGGTGTCTTTTTAGATTGCCAATAATTGCTATCTCTCAAAAAATAAAGCTCATCAACTAGTTGTATTGTTATGTTGTTTTCCCACGACATACTTTTAACACAAAATTTATAAGCTAAATACAATCTTCTTATCTGTAACGGCTGTAGGTATGTTTCACATTCCATAACATGTATGGGTGTACTTTTAATAAAACCACCGATAATTCTTAATGCCTGATTTTGCACTTTTTCTAATTTATACAGATGTGCCTTTGCGCTAGTATCGTACAGGAAGCAACCGAAGTCGATTCTACTCCTCATCACTGAAATATACAAAGTGCGTAGGTATTTAGGATGAACTCCCCAACCAGATCCAGCAAGAACTTTTAACAAATTTAGGTATTTAGATGTTTTTTCGGTGGTTTCCTTTATATGTCTATTCCACAACAAAGACCTATCCAACCACATTCCTAAGTATCGGACGTTTTCTACTTGATCCAATACCAAATCATTAACACTTAAATTAATTCTATTTCGTCTTCGTCCCCTGCTGAACAAACATACCATCGATTTACTGCTGGATAATTCAAGGCCTATTTCTCTTAAATTTCTAACCATTACATTTAATGCATGTTGTATTGCATCCTCGCACAGTTTTAGACTATTGTTACGCAAATAAAAAACGAAATCGTCAGCATATTGGGATACTCTTATCGTTTGCTCCAGCTGGCTATAAATTTTATAAGTTGTTAGGTTAAATAACAATGGGGACATCGGGTCACCTTGGGCTAAACCTTTTGTTGTCCATCGTGAAATAAGGCTTTTGTCATTTACTCTAACTAACAAACATCTTTCACTCAAAAATGACCAAATATACCTACACATTTTAAATCCAACATTAATTTCGTCGAGTGTGCCTACTACCTTTTCAACTAAAATATTATTATAGGCATTTTCTATGTCGAGAAAACAAGCTACTGTGGGTGTATTATTAGTTAAACCTAACTGTATGTATGTTGTTAACCTAGCCAAACAATCAAGGCATGATTGACCCCTTCTAAAACCCGAAGTATTGTTCGAAAGGATTCTATTCTTCTCAATGTACCATTCAAGTCTCCTAACAATAATATTATGAAGTATTTTACACAAACATGAAATTAGCGATATGGGCCGTAACTTTTGTTCAGAACTGGTATCGACAGTAACTTTAGGTATCGGTATAACAAGTATAGTGCGCCATTGCGTAGGAACATAGCCGGAGGTATAAATATCGTTATAAATCTGAAGTAAAATTTGTTTACCAACAAGGGGCAAATGATGAATCATGGAATACGTTATCTCATCGCTGCCAGGGGCCGTATCTTTTCTTTTTAAACAATGTAATAATTCTTGAATAGTAATGGGTAATTCTAATAAGTCATTTCTTGACGTAATATTTGGTTGTTGATTTTGAACTGAGTCAGGAGTTAACGAGTGCAATAATTGTTTTAATTTAGTATCTGAATTCGAAAATGAGGACTGATTATAACCTTTAAACCAACGCATTTTACGCCACATGGCCGAAACTGACGTACTTTCATTAATTTCATCACAAAATAGTCTCCAACTTCGTGATTTAGCTTCTTTGATCATTTTAGCAGCTTGTGTTACTTTTTCTTCAAATTTTTTATAATTGTCCGGTGTTGGGTTTCTTCTAAATATACTTAAAGCTAGTCTACGTTCGCCTACTAATTTTGATAACAAAGGGGTCCAATATTGTTTAGGTTGAAATTTTGACGACGGCTTTGTACATAATTTTAATGAGGGAATATTACTATCAGCAGATATCATAATTTTTTCTATTAAACTATTGTATCTTTCTTGTATTGAATTAGGACAATACGTGCATTCAGAAAATAACTCTAATAAGTCTTTACTATATTTTCCCCAATCCGCTTTCTTAAAATTACGTTTTTTAATAATTTTGTAACTATCTTGAACGTCCAAAGTAATTTTTAATATTAAATGGTCGCTTCCTAAATTTTCATTCAAAACTTGCCAGCTGAACTTTATCGCAACATCAGCGGAAACAAAGGTAATATCTGGTGATGATTTTTGTAAACTTCCGCTTACTAATTTTATCCTCGTTGCTTCTCCATTATTAAGTGATATCAAATTATTATCTAAGGAGGAGTCTAATAGCTGAGTACCTCTCTGATCTATCTTGTACGACCAATTGGTGTGGTGACCGTTGAAATCACCTGCAAACAAACTCTTTCCAGAAGCAATCGAAAAAAGAGCATCCCAATCAGCTTGCCGCGTATTTACAGATGACGGACAATATATTGATAAAATATTTTCTAAACTGCTACAATTTAATATTTTAATATAAAGAGCTTCTATACCTGGGTTAGTTAGAATAATAGGACATGAATAAGAATGCAACGACTTATGGACTAAAATAGCAACTCCTCCGTAAGAGTCACTTCTGTCCTTCCTATAGATGTTATACCCGTTAATATTTATAACTGTGTCCATATCAAACCATGTCTCACTCAAAATAGCTACATGAATTTTTTCTTGTAGTAATAACGCTTCAAAACTACTTACTTTGGGCTTCAAGCTTTGACAGTTCCACTGAAATATATTGATTCCAGGTTTCTTGTTAGTGCCCTCTACTATGAACATTCAAAAGAATGCCGAAACATTCTTTTGAATAAGTCACCTTCAACCAACATACTTAAAACAAATGAACTTAGTTCTTCAAACACAAACTTAGATACATTTACCACTTTTACTTCCAGCGGTTCTTCTGAAAACACAATGTTCTTTATCTTCTCAAATATTTTCATCCAGTCAATTTTCCTTTTCTTCTTTTCTTCCTCTTTGTTTTCGCCGTCTCTGACATATTCACTATCATAACTTTCATGTTTCTCATTGCTTACTTTTGGATGTTCATCTGTTTCCATATTTTCAATGGTTCTTGTTTTTCTACTTCTTCTTTTCCTAACTGTTCTTTGAGCTTGTGGTTGATCTATAATATCTTCTTCAAGGTCACTATGAATCGAGCTTTCAATATGATTCGTAATAACACTTATAACTTCTAAAGGTCGACCAACAACCGTTTTATTACTGCTACTTTGCGGAAAAAGAGACGGAAATTCACGATCATAATCCACTTTCTTTCTTTGTTCTTTTTTCTTCAAAAAAAGGTCCAATGCCTTTTTATAAGGTAAATTTTCTTCGCTCATAATATTTCGTACCTGCTTCTCTTTTGTGAAAACGGGGCACAATTTATCCAATGCCATATGAGAGCCTTTGCAATTTATACACGAATACACTACAGTATCACAATTTTCATGGGCTTTACCACATTTCGGGCACCAGCATGTAGATGTGGGACAAAACTTTTTGGTGTGTCCAAACTTCCAGCACCCTGAGCACTGTGTTACTGGAAAGACATAGCGGTCCACTTTAAATCTACACCCATAGGCGCTTACAAACGTAGGGGACGTCGGGCTTTTGAAGCACACGCGTACCGTTTCGCTATTTATCCATTTGCGATCAGTGTCCATGCGCCTTAATCTTTTTACAGACATAATTTGAATTGGGCTAATTAGTGATGCAATTATCTCCTCTTCGCTTATCTCTAGGTCCACACCTCTGATAATACCATAGGAGAGATTACCGTGGTCTGTAAATTGAGCTCGTATTTCTAACTCAACTAGTTTCGGGCAACTTATTAGACTGTCAGCTTGTGTTTTATCCTCAAATTGTAGAAACACTTTGTATGGACTTTTATACTTGATATTTATGATGGTGCTGATGTTCAAACTTCGTAATAATCTAGCTAATGCCATTTGCTTGGGTAATACTTTTAAGGATGTCAAACATATTTCATAATGATTTGCATTTTTATCTTGCTGATTGTCCGTGGTATGTACCATGATCTGGTCCATAGCTTTGTTTGTCAAATTATCTCCTGACTCGGTTAAAAGCTTCTTCTTTGGCTTACTTTTCATGATGGTGGTAAACCCGCCTTCACTACTTTCTTCACTCTTTCCTTCATTATTTTGCATATGTCTCTTTCCCGTGATTTTTTCCACAACTTCTTCTTCGGATGGTGACGAATCCCAATTCGTATCCACCGGTAATGGAGCAATTTCTTCAACTTGTAATAACGCAAAAGGATTATTATTCATGATCGCTTATCACTAGCGGCCGGAGCGAGCCGGCCGCCTTATCTGTATTAAACAATGGAACAGTCGGATACCTACAATACGTGCGCTCGGTCTGATTCACAACCTAACACTGACTGATAAACATAATACAATATTATTATATTACATAAGATATATTTTATCTGCAGTTCATATAAATATTGGTCCCAAGGCGGGAATCGAACCCGCAACCTTCTGCGTCGCAGGCGGACCTTCGCCCACCGCGCCACAAAGGATTACATTTATTATATTACTAGGTTCTGCTCTCACATATCCTGGATATCCTGAGATTTGATAACCGTTCAAGTACCTATGAACATTTAAGGTAATGAACAACAATGAAAAACAGATGGCCAGACGGACAGACAGACTTACTCGCTTTACAATGTGAGCATGTTTTTATCGTTTACATAATATGCCTCTAGATATCGCAATTTATACATTATTTAATTCCATAACAACAGTAAACAAGCAGTATGTAAAATCAATAACACATACACTGCTGACTCGTGCCTCGGAATTCCAAATAAGCCCGTGCGCGTAGTCTACCATTTACAAAAACACTTTGACATTGAACCAAACATACGTGCGACCCTGACAGTTTCGTAATTTCACCGGCATCCTTGCCCTTCGAACGAAACAGAATTAGAACATTATTGCTTTCGTTCTTTCTATGGAAGTTTGAGTGAGTGGGTAGTTTCAGCCTTTTATACCTCCTTCGGTGAACTGTGACAATGTCTTGAAATTAGGTCTTTAAACGGGCTTTGGGTCCCATTGAAAAGTTAAGCTCAACAGACGGATAACAAGAAACTTGGTAAGCACAAGACTAGAGGCTTTGGGCACTTGCTATGGTTCCTCACCCGGGCACCATCTGCAAGCCTGCTTATACAAAACTTAATATATACAAGAACAAGCTTTTTCTGGGGATAGTGCTCCGTCCAAAACGCTGAAGGTAGGAAGATGAAATTTGGAGAAGGTATCCTTTACTATACCTGGGTTTTGAAAATTCTTTCCCTAAGGGGGTGAAAATACGGGTTGAAGTATTTTTGGTGTTTTTGTAACTCTAACGAGTTACAAAAACACCCGATGGCGCGATTTGCTTGAAACGTAAAGAGAATACTAAACATACAAAAATATTGAAAAGGTATTTCAGGATTTTTTTATATTCCAAAAAATGGGGTAAAAAGGATAATAAAATTATTGTTTGAGATTCGTAGTTTGGCTCCTTATTGAATTGTCTATAACTTTTAAATTTAGGGTACCGAAATTGAAATGTTCACTAAAAAGTATAAATAGGAAGTTGAATATTTTTGGATTTATTTTGTTAACTTTTTAACCAGAGACCCAGTTGGCTTGAAACATGCTGAGAATACTTATATAACAAATCAATTAAACATGTGTTTCCAGAAAATATTTCTGAATCTGTACCTATACCTCTGGTTATTGAAAATACGATTCGTGGTTTGGCTCCGTATTGAAAAGTCTATAATTTTATATTATACACTAGGAAAACAATAAATTAAACTACGTATTTTCCAAATACAAAGTAATGAAATATCGTATTTAAAAATAATGTCTCTAAGATTGGACTAAATTAGAGTGTTCGACAGAATCTTGTGGCATAAGTTTGTATAACACGATATGCTTCAAATTCAGCGTGAAAAATAAATAAAGTTCGGGAAACGTTCAGAATTTATAAAGAGAACCCATAAACAGGGGCGTTGAATGGTTTTTTTTTATTGCATACGAATTTCAGGAATCTCAGACTCAAAGAAAAGGGTTCTAGATCATTTAAAGAAGATTTTTTACCCTATAATACATGCAGATGAAATCGCGAGCGAATGAGCTAATATTAGCATAAGCTATACTATGTACTACGATTAGGGCATTCGAATATTGCAATTTTAGTATTCGAATAATATAATTTTCGAATAATTTAAATGCAAGCTCTGGTACGAACTAATTATTTCCCAGCAAGATTATCTAAATTATGTGAGATAAAGATCTTTTTATGACACCATTCCCATAGAAATTACCGTCGGCCATCCAATTTGGTTGACGATCTTGTCTTCAACGACATGTGATCCCGGAATGAGCGATATATCCCGAAATGAGCGATATAAAGATCGGCGTCGTCTTAAAGGGACACTCTTAAAGCGAATGAAATGTATAAATATTGTTGGACATTCTCACTCATCATCCCAAAGTAAGCAGAGGTTGCGCTGTAGATGCCAGATAACTGATCCTTTATACATCCAGAATAAATACCGATAGATCAAACATGCATTACAAACATTTGTCCCGCGGCGAGAATTGAATTCCTTCCTTCGCCCGCTGCGCTACAGAGAGACGTACCCAGATCACGACGACTCGTCAGGCTGTCGACTACTTATTGCAGACTGTTGTCACGCTAAGATAAGATATACAACGGCTTTACTAGCAGAAGAAAACAAATAACGAGACGACTTCTGTGGCGCGGTGGGCGAAGGTCCGCCTGTGACGCTGTTCGATTCCCGCCTCGGGACAAATCTAATATATTGTATTATGCATATCAGTCCTCTAGTACCCATAAAACAAGCTCTGCTTAGCAAACATTTTATAGCGTATGTTATATTTAGGATTCTAATGGTGAAATAATTTTAACAAATCGGTCCAGTAGTTCCAGAGCCTTACAATTCAAACAAACAAACAATACAATATTTCCTCTTTATAATATATGTAGAGATTATTATTAATTACATGGCTCTGTATCACAGTCTGCTTTTGTAATTATTATTAGGCCAGCGTATATTGAATTCAATCTGCAAGTCTAAAAAGCAGTGATCGTCCAAATACCTTACTTTCGATTCGAGTGAAATGTTTCGTGAAATTAGTGCCTTGTCCAATACTCATAACTTCACACAAACTCACCGATATATAATATAGACTGAAATAAAGTGACGCTAAAATAATCCCTAAAAAGGCACCCTTTACTTTTATGTTTGTTAATAAAATTTTATTAGAATCGTCCGTTCTCTTGTAGCCTTAAGCTGGAGTTATAGGCGCTACTGGATTACCTTCAGCGAGATATTGTTCAAACCTCGCCATTAAAAACCGTTTCAATTTGCAATGTTTACTAACTCCGGCAATTTGGATTGAAAGCAAGCCTCAGGTCGCTCATGACGATTTAAAAGGCGCAGGTATAACATTAATTAGTAAATGTTTCAGCCTCAGCCTCAATGTTTCAACTGTAAGCCAGGCACATTTCAATTCAAAACATTTAATGCTAAATTCACTTCTAATTGAACGTTTCAAATAGCATTTTCTACCTCTTTCATTTTGAAAGCTCACGTTAAATAAAACAAGACGTAATTGAATTCTTTAGCGAGTGCTTTTAGTCTACTCGTGATTAAATTTTATTAGTAGTTTGTAATAGCGAAAGTGCAATTTTTGCAACATTGTTGCAGTTTTGTGTCAGCATACTGTCAAACAATGGAACTGACCTAAATACCAATCGAGACGGACGGCCGGGCTATCACTACCGCATTGACGCTCGTGTTCGCTAAAGCAGCCCCATTTCCGCTCTTTACATGTTTATCATCGACTGGTTGTACTAAATTTACATAACACCCGTTACAATTACACGCGAGAATATTTGCATCAACAGTTTTACACGTTCCATCCGCCAACACCACGTTGGGCGCCAAAACAAATGGTTATTGCCTCGCATGTTTCGCTTCCGACATGTTCAATATTTCAATGTCACGAATAAAAGAGTTGACGACCCGAATTATGTTTTGATCGATAAGGTTAGTTCATGGCTGACATGCTAGGTGCGGACGTGAGAGTCGTAAAAACTAGAAATGATTTAAATCGATGTTTGTGCCCAATGTAGGTCACAGGTATAAGTGCTTGTCGACGGGCTTAAAGATCTCTAAAATTAAAGTGGAAAGAGCTAGAGAAAACTCGTTGCAATGCAGCCAAACGTTGGGCGCACTAAGGCATTTTTGAAAATGCTTTCTTGACAGCGCATTCCTAGAGTTCTTCGAAAATTTATGGTAATCGAGCATTGGTCGAGTGTTGACCTAAGAGGTTGCTATAGAATTGCGTTTGTATTTCATTTGAGTTATAACTTGGAGCGACAGCGAACAATAAACTCGACGTGATGGGAATGCAACGCCTCAGATACTGCGAGACTTTCAGTGGTCTTGATTAAAATTGCGGAAGGCTTTTTAATGGGAAGTTTCAACCCCTTTCATACATCTTACGAGATTAAACTTTCTGTTTATCTTATAGCTTGAGTGTAATTCTTCTGACTGGATGGGGGATCGCTAGGCCTACTTGCCATGCAGTGGGAAAATACAGGATGTTAGTAAAATTACAAACATAAATGAAAAATTGGTTTGGTCTGAGACGAACAGCCTAAGCAATAAAACAGCGATCAGTTGACCAAAAAACATCTTTAAAAGCTCGTCGCGTCGATGTGGGGAGGAGAGTCTTTTAAAGTTTATTGCAAACAACTGGACGTCGTCGTAGCAATAATGGGTTTTTAACCATGCCGCGCCGCCTCCGGCGAGTTTGTTTCCGCTTCTGAATAACAATGGTCTCAAACTTCGCTTCGTACAAAACTTACGAACACCTTAAGCCGGGTGCAACTAATATCTGTGAGCTGAATTCACAAGGACTTAAACTTTGGAAATTCCAAACTTGTTTCTCAAATCGAATTTCTCGCTGACATTAATTATCTCGACAACTATTAAACGATTTAAGTTTCATCAGGGTCTTTCGATTAAAACTTGCCTTTTTAAGCTAACATGCCTGAAACCTTCTTTTAGTGATAACAAGGGAGACATTAATCTGTCGTTAAAGTTTTTGCAGTGCTTCAGTTGACTGTGAAGTTTTAGTATCAACAACAGAATTACATCAGGTCGCCCTCGAGGCGAGGGTCGTTTCTCAGTTATGTAAAAGCTTTGTACGTAAATTGTGTATAATTTGCTTGTTTTAGGCGCTAAGTGACTCGTAGCCAAGAATGTAAAATACTTAATCATTGCTACTAAAAGCATTATAATTGATAAATTGTTAGTGAGCTGTATCTGTTACGGGGTAGCGTATATTCTGAAATTGAACTTTTAATGAATCTTAGATTAATTTTATTAAACAACATTTATCTTTTCAGGTAAGTTCAACATCCCGACTAAATTCATGAATAAATGAATACGTGATTTAGGTAAGTGCTTTATAATATTTGAATTGTGGAATCATCTGGACTTATCGGCTCCGATGTAGAAAGCAGATATGCCTCCCCGCCATTGTGCTATACCAGTGCGCCTGCGTCGCGCAGACACAGAAACTTACATGCATTGTGTCGGAACTAGGGCAGAGAGAATTTTATAGCATACAGGTAAAGCAGTGCAACAGGCATGCTGTATCAAAAATAAGTTAAAAGGTCGTTGTGAATGCTATTGCCAGCACGTCGTTCAATAAAGTACTATTTTCTTGGAAATTTTCAGAATTTCTGACCATAAATTTTAAAGTGTAGTATTTTATTTCGTAGTACTATTATTGAGTTTTAAGCTACTTGTGAATTTGAAGTTCTGCTACTATTTGATGGAATAGCATACGGATTCTGCTCAACGCCATTTTAGACCGATGGCGACGTTGATATGACGCCTAACCAGTCGAATTCAAAGCAAGACAAAAGCGAAATGGAATTCTTAGGTACAAAGTGGATGAAGTGACCTGTTTCAGCCATCGACTACCCGTCAGAATGGCCCACTTTATTATCATCTTCATAATTGATTAGCAAACATGCTACCCTATGACAATATTGGTCCGTGGTCAGGAAAGTATTATTATACATAATGTATATTAACTCAGGATTCTGTCTGGGGAAAATCTTCACGCTACTAAGATCACATCTAATAATGGTTACAAATTGGACGAAAGTTTTGATGTTTGGATTTATGAATGTATTGTTAACTATTTATGAACATTACTGAAGATTTTTTCTGTTTCGGAAGCATCTGCCTACGTCAGATTTATCATTTCTTCATTTTTATACTACTTTTTGTCAAGGAATTACACGTGAAGTAGTTGTGCTAGATTAGTTCATCCAACCGATGGGAATGGCTTAGTCAGTGCTCACAAATTCTGAAAGGCTCTGAATCCAAAATACGTTCGCGACTGTAAGGTGCATTTTCGCGTGTCGCGCAAACAGGGGTTATCGCAGTCCCCTATACAAAAGAACTAAGCCTTTTAGACCGTTTAGTTTAGAAGGTAAGCATTATCCTGATGCTCCCAGCTTCAGAGTTCTATAGTTCCCTGCATTCTGAATAATTCATGATTCGGCGCGGGACGTGTTTACATGTTTGCCCGTGCCCAAGGACGTATTTACTTACGTTACACTCGAGCAAACATTGTTATTGTATAGTGCTACAATAGAAAACTCGACAAATTGTCTGATAAATCATTCAGTTACGAAGGAAGGGGGAGGCAAATATGATATGCAGATTTATCTGACGAATAAACACGTTGCAGAGTAGTGTCACGGGTATTGAGAGAATTTCACATGTCCTGTCCAAGTATCCTGGTTATCGGACTTGGCAGAGATAACATCTAATATTCAATCGAAAGAAGTGGTGCTATTTAGTGTATAAAAACATATTATACATACCTATTTTAATATAGATTTTCGTAATAGCCAACTAGTAGGCATTTTTCATATCTCAACTGTTCTTTGATTGTAATTACTTGTTTTCTGATTTACCAACAAATTCAGTACAGATGTCTAGTTGAGCAGAATTTTAGAATTAAATATACAAACTAATACTTCTGATATCTGTGATTTGGTTGATCAAATCTTCATAATACTACTATCTCAAATTCTGCTGTATGTATCTCAACAATAGACTTTAATAATTCATGACTGTCTGGTCTGGACCGTGAGTACAATTGAGCAATTGACGTCGAAATAAATAATGCAGTCCAAATGCAAGGGCTGCTCTAATCGTCCGCCGCATGCAACCCTCGTTAACCACTCTACTTTATTTAAATGGGCGTAATCGACTAATCTTATGTTAATTCTAGGGTTTATGTTCTGCGAGAAACAATAAAATATTACTTTAAAGCACTTATTAAATCACCTCCGATTTAATTTAGACTTCCGGTGGGCAGCAGAAACCACGATAATCGATCGTGGTATACCGATTTCCGAATCTAGCGCAAATCTGACCACAGAATCTGACCCCCCCCCCCCCAACTCCCCGTAACTATTCCACCTACAAGTATAAGGCTGCCAGCCACCTTGATCTGCCAAGCTCATAAAAAGACTTCTTGTGTAACAATCAACAAATTAATTGTAACAATCAATTCAATGCCTGATCATAATTTTTTCGTAGCACCTACTTTATATTACTATCAATAAATATTTAACTACTACTACACAAAAGGATTCCGGCCCACGATCACAGTCGGACGTGCAGTCGCCGGCATGCCAGCGGTTTCCAAGTTGACAAAACACCGTCGGTGGCCTGCGATATTGCGCGGCGCTAGTTCTTTGTCTACGTAAATAGTAACACATGTAATTATTCACCTCCATGTCCCAAACATCAATCAATTTCAATATTCATGTTAGGGAGCAGACATGTGAGACTAATACACGACCTGTCCGCTGAGATTAGATCTGTTTTGATAGTTATTTCGTTCATGTTATATTCATTATCTCGTTCCTAAAGCAGAAATCTATTATGGTATCAATATTAATGTAATTTTCATTCGTGTTTGTTTAGGCTTCGAAGGTACTGGATGATGTAGCGGTTTAGTTTGGTCCTTCAAAATGCGAGCTTATTGCACCTGTGCATACTTTCTGACAGTGTACCATGACAGTCTATTAGTCTTGCGGATTTATTCGATCTAATCATATTACTGAATCTTCTAAAAATTCAAATCTTATCAAGTAAATGTAAAACTTTCCCGCTCAAAATACTCAACTGACACCCACACTAGTGTAGCAAGCATTGCCAAACGCTATCCAAATTTGGAGGCTTGCGGTCCCGGGCCGGATTTGGCATTGTATTTCAGTATGGACTCCGCAACCTCTTTCAGCAGGTTATCGAGTTAAAGTTTATCGTCCGCAAACAAACGAATCCCAGCACGAATTATGCAAAACAATTTTAAACAGATTTAAGAATAGTTGCTTTGTAATAGCTTTTATGCGTTTGGGTTCCCTTCTAAATCTAGGCGCGCGTAGATGAGACATTTTGGCATACAACAGGGGCGACATTTTATGGTTATTTTTATGGCAAGGGTCAGTGAAAGCAGTTCTTTGATCTTTAATCTACCCGTGCCGTGACTAAGTTTAATTTATGGTTTCCTTTCGCAATTTGCTGAACTGTTTTTTGTAATCTGAATCATCAAATCAAATAGGTTACTTTTATTTGAATATATTTTGAGTAGATCGTGTGCATTAAGCAATAGCTTTTGGATATGTTTACTTCCAATTATTGTTGTACTGTTGTTTATCCTATCTTGGTTTTACCCTGAACCTCGTTAACGAGGTTGCTCTAATCCTGTTGCAACTTGCTATGTCTGATAGCTGCACACACATACACACAGAGACCTACACGATACCATTACCTACGTGATAAACCAGCTTAAATCAAACTTCATAACATCCCAGTGTCTTGATTACGTAGATGTGCAGAGAGCCAGAAAATGAGGGAGATAACGCAATCTATTTTATTAGGCACCCTGGTGGTCGTCTGCAATCATGCGCACATCCTTCAGTAATCGTAGATTAGCCCCGCTGTGTCGGCGATTGACAGGCCTATTGTTTGCCAAGACAAAGATAATAATGCTGGACATATTACACATCCAACTTCAAACTAGGCACAGATTTCACTATAGACTTCAGGTGAATGATAACTTTTTACGCATGTTCTTGTAGTATAGTTCATTGGTTTGTATATCTGCTGGGGGCAGTAGATTCACAAAGTTTTAAAGATTTTAAGTTTCAAGAAAATTCAGTGTTTTACTTCTTATAAAGTAAGACAATAATTACAAAATTTATTAACCAGAAGTATTTAGATTATGAAACTATTCAAACTTTCACGTTGGGGAAAATAAAACAAAAGGTACGCGATAAATACCAGATAAAATATTCGTTGGTTAGATTTTGTTCGTATGAGCTTAGATTGTGGGCTGCTTGCGAGATCGAGGGCAGCACTCGGCTCTAATCGATTGTCTTCGCTATGCGCAGCAGCCACACATATGTGAGCGTCTGTCTTGTCGGCTGATACATACGCTTCAAACTTTAAGTAATATATTGCTGACATTGATGTAAAATTGTTGCAAAACATTCTTGGGCAGGATTTATCTTTTTACTGAGTGACGACAACCTAAAATAGCGTAATATGAAAAGCGGATAAAATAGCGGAATAGGAAGGACGTATTTTGTATTTTAAAATAGTCTCGCGATAGAGCAAGTGCACATATTCACGGTAGTGGAAGAGTTGGATTGAAAAGTGGCTAAGTTATGCTTCGCACGCGCTGAAATTCGCTAGTAGCAATCAGTCTCGGGTGTGTTGTGCAAATAAATGTATTTTCGCCTCAAATAAAAAATTGCGAAGCAATGAGTGGGATATATGGCTCTCATTTTCCGTCATTTGTTACGCTAAATATAAATGAGGCGCTATATATTTCCTGTTCGAGTAAGACTGCAAAGTTATTACGAGAACAATGTTCAGATTCATGTTACTTAAGCCCCCCACTTAGTACCACGGTTAGTACTGAGTGGGTGCCAATATAATTTAGGTTAAAATTGGTACCACCCCGGAACCTGCTTAGCGCTGACAAAGTATGCTCTTAATTACTTTGAATTTTAATGAATTGCAGCAAACTGTGGAAAGCGCCGAGCAAAAAGAGCCCTGGCGACCCACATTTCATGCCTTGCTGTGTCAAAGAGATTGCTCCGGTTGGTGGAATTAGCTGCAAGCGTGGCTTTAGAGCCGGTGGACGTTATTTAAATCTAGTGGCTACCGAGATTAGATCGTGTGTAATGTTTGTTTTGATAAGGTATGGTTTCTTTGGTCTGGTGCATAAAAAATCTTTCGTATGCATGATTTGTTTATTGGAAAATAATATATGCCTTTGTAGTGCTGATAATATTCCGTGATCACTCTTGGTTACCATTCCTTAAGTGCTGACAAAACGAATCATTATAAAGTGACATCCAAGAGAATACATTATTATTTCTGGGATATAAAGCCACAACAAGCCTCTAGCTAGCCCCGATATTGGGTAATAGGCAATATCTCTTTACCCGGATGGTTACAATGCGCTGCGATTGGATCTAGATTGTGTACTCAGCTTCTACGTATCCGCGAGTCGATTTAAAGCCTTTGTATTGCTTTTATTTCTATGCCTGTAAAGGTTTTGCTATTCGGTTTAGGGTCTTGATTTTAACAGCAAGGCATCATACAACATCATCAACATCAACATCACCAGCCTATAATAGTCCACTGCTGGACATAGGCCTCCCCTAATGAGCGCCATAGATGGCATCATTATTTGGGGGTTATTGCCCATAATCCCCACGCTGGGCATGCGGGTTGGGGATCGCAGTTCGGTGTTGTTGTTCTGCAGAAGGCGCTGCTGCCCGCCCCCCGCTGTGTTTCCCTTAGTCGCCTCTTACGACACCCACGGGAAGAGTTGGGGTGGTGAAATTCTATGCCGGCACCACACGGCAGAGGCATCATACATGACTTGCTTTCGATCAAACTTTTTCAGTTTGTGCCTTTTTTTAGCATAAAGTTATCGATCTAAAGCGATTGTGTAGATTTTAGTAGAATATTACGGCTATCAAAAAAAAATCTGGAATCAATTTAGATTCGGCTTACAACTCGGCCCTTGGGACGAGCTTGTGGAAATTTCACAAGCTCTTTCAATTTGAATTCAAATAGAATTCATCAAAATGTAAACTCATAAAACATAAAGTAGATTCAGCACCTTTGGACTGATTGAATGAAGATTTCCTTTCTCATGATCACAGAGCCTTGATGGAAGGCGAGAAAAGCTACTCCGGAAAATCGGTTGTTTTTACGGTAGCGTTATAAAATTTTGATCGTTTCATTAAAAAAAATTGTGCAACTTCAGTCACAACTTTTAATATTTCTCTTAACCTTTATTCAGTATT
Organism: Eupithecia pulchellata; assembly: GCA_963931895.1. Lineage (NCBI taxonomy): Eukaryota > Metazoa > Arthropoda > Insecta > Lepidoptera > Geometridae > Eupithecia > Eupithecia pulchellata. The sequence continues at coordinate 12,503,158 of OZ007535.1, forward strand.
GTATAGAGTCAGGAAGGAGTGTCACATGGATGGATTCGGTTTATTCACTCAACACCATCGTGTCAGGTTAATTAGTATCCGGTGTAGCGTATTTTTTACCAGCGCGTCACAAAAAGGGCTGTATTGTAAGTTGTTTAACGAATGTATTTCACAATAGATTTTCATCCTGTCTTTTGTTAAACCATAACTTCAGAACTTACCTGTTTAGCCATTGTCATGTTTTTATGGTTGTATGATTGTATGATGGATCTATGAAAATCTTCAGACTTATCTATTAGAAAATGTTAATGTTAAAAATGTTAATTCATGTCGCATTTCTTTTTAACACATATCGTCATTTATCTAACAACACCGCTCAAGTCGATTTTTGGCGGTATTGACATTTTGATGTCATTGGATAGATTTTAAATTCGCGCGTTAAACTGCCTGTCAGATTCAACGATATCAACCAATCAGAGGCCAATATTCAAATAATAGTGACAGCGCATAAGTCGGTTATCCCGCCAACACCGCTCAAATCGGCATTCCGCCATACTGCGAGCGAAAAATACTTTACTACTACTGATTTTAGTGGTTTTATAGTGTTATTTTTGTGGAATTTGTTCTAAGAAGTGTAATACACACAAGAATAGATGTTCAGGCCGTAAAATTGGCTCCATATCTGCAAGCTAGTGCTATTTACTACAAAATCAAGCTGTGTGTACACAATTTCACTTTGTACAACCTAGCAACTAAGGAAGTAATGTGCTATTGGTTTGGTGAATCGAATTGCACGCTGGAGGCCTCGGCTTTTGCTTCATGTTTCATTGATCATTTGCAAAAGGTTTTAGAAAAAAATACTATAATTACTCAAAAGTACCTGGAGAAAAGTCACACTCACATGGAGTGCGATCCAGTGCACAGCGCTATCGAATGTAAACTACCTAAAGCGTAAAGAAATTTACCTTCCAAAGCAGTAGGTACGTATCGATAACAAAGACAGCAAGGAAAGATCCGATACCATACGAAGCACGACTTTTAGATTACACTTTCTTTACTGATTTTAGTAAAGATTTGGTGTACAAATCTATACGCCCAGGAAAAAAGTCAGGTGACCCAGTAGTAACAGATTTACGTGTCTTACAATACAGACCTAACGGTACAATATGGTACAAAAATAATTTCGATCATGAACTACAGCCTTTACCACAACGTCCTACACCACTGTATCGCATCAAACCAATAAATCAACTGATGAAATTGAATAAAGCTAAAATACCGATTACCAGGCGTAAGTATCAGGACTTGCAAGACCTGAAAAACGTCTTACCGCAAACGTGTCATTCATTCTACGTTGAACTACCGCATAGTGAATAAGTATTATAATTCTAAAGGATAAGTACCTACCTATTTAGATTCATTAGAAGATGATTGTTTTATTTTTTTAGTATTTCTGCTAACGTTTTTCTTATTGTAAAACTCAACACAAAAAGTTGATCTCGTTAATTGTGATTCCAGTTTTCACAAACCAATACCTACCTGAGTAAAGTTCCTAATTATTAATAAGTTCTAATAAACAAAAAATATTGTATGTTACCTATAATATGATTAAGTTGTTTTATGTAATATTCTCTATATGGATTTTGATAATCTGAAATAAATGAATAATAAATAAATAAATAAAATATAAGTAATTCATTAAAAAACTTGAATTTTCATTGCTTTTAAATTCATTACAAATAAAATTTTCTCATACATTTTCTTATTATCACCGCCTAAGTCTCCTAAAATTATTACGCAATACCGCGTAAGTCAATTAAAAATGTGCACGTCGATAGAAATAATAAAATAGGCATTTTAAAACATTTGTTGTATATATTAAAGCACATGTTAATAACTACAGCCTTAAAACTTTTAAATTAAATAAAATGTAGAGTTTTAAGTCTCTCCTGAAAAGTGAGTAAAAATTACTTGAGCGGTGTTGTTAGATAAATGACGATATGGCAAACTCAACAATATGTCGGAGGATCGTAATTATGTCTCTTGGGCTCCGAAGCGTGACCGTATTAGCGCTGTACTGTCTATTTGCATATTAATGTTTCGTGGACGTGCGTTCCGTTTCAGCTTTTATTTTATTTGGCTTGTAATACTTGTCGTTTTAAGTCCAACTTAAACTTAAATGAAGTGGGTGTTTAAGTTACAACGGAGGGGTTCGACTGCTAATTTAAACTCGCATGTTAAAATCATGTTAAGGGTAACTTGACCGAAAATAAACATAGTACATTATATGGTCTTTGACTTCTTGTTTATCGTCTGCCACAACGTCGCCTTAAATCAGGAGCGGATTAAACCTTTAAACAAAAGGAATCCATGGTTTATAAAAAACTCTTTCACTTGTTAACAAATACAGCGAAAATATTTTGCTCTATGTTTCAATACATTCGTGGTTCAACCCCCATCTAAAAATAGCGTTATCCACCGGAACATATTATTATGTGACCTTTCTGATACGCTTACAATAACCTTAGGTCTAAAGATGTTGAACTCATATTTAACATTGAGGCGCCGAGAATACCAAGTGACGTCTTATATATTTCCCAGCTAAAACACATTTTATTATCTTTATTGCAGACGGCATTTGCGGATGAGACAGAAAAAACAAGATGGCGAGGTTGATGTCTTCGTGCTCGCTGTAGGTTGTACATACGTATTTCTCTCGACTCAGAGGCAAAGATTTGGACAACAAATGAACTATCTACTTTAATTTAAACGTAATCCCTTCACCTAAGAATAATCTCATCTCGCAGTCGATGCCTTTTCTATAACGTTCTCAGTCTGTAGGGAAATACGACCATGCAGTTAGGATACCCATTAATCGGTTATGAAATGGCTTCCGCTAATTGGTAATCAATCGTAATTCTCCTGCCTTATATGTATATTATGATCGTTAGCTAACCTACTGTAGTGTTTCATGTTACGTTATGGTAAATAGCGAGCCACAAAAGTATATAAGTCAATCTAGGTTAAAGCTAAAATGGGTGAAAACTTTAATTTGTATTATTAAAGTTTTGACTTCGGCTGCTTACAATAATGATATACCTCTATGTAGAGCTTGCGGATTTAGCTAAATTCAAATTTTAAAGTATTAAAAGTTGTGACGTTTCTGTTTTTGACTTATAATGTTATGTGTTTTTATGTACTTTTTTGAGATACATTTATAGGTTTTTCTGGCATTTTCCGTAGCCTGCTTAAAATTACTCCTAGTAAAGTCTATATGCGGCAAGCAAGGTATAGCGATATGATCTTTATTGTGAGTTGAGTATAATACAAACATACGATATGGAAGTTACGTTTATGGTTACATTTACGGACGATATAGCCTTCCGGGTAACACGCTTCCGGTCTACATGTTTCTGGAAGATTATTTTTGACATGCACGGATTTTTGATGCCCTAAAATAAATTGAAAATCACAAATGATGCAGTGTTAATAATGGACAAAGCAAATCAAAGCGAATCTGCCAAGAAAACCTCGTCCTTGTCAATAACCTGTCCAACCAATGAGTAGTCAATAACGACTGAACTATGCTTTATAGGTCATCGGGCCATGTAAATATCGTTTCGATCATTGACAGTGACCCAAATGTGTCCCAAATGTCGGGCGTGTACCACATTAGTGTTGCAAACATTGCAATGTTGCTCCACGTCTCGGGAATCAATATTGTTATGTAATGAGCCCTCTTATTTTCCCTGACGAATACAATTTTTTTTTCACATATTTCCAGCATATATCCACCAGTGATGTCGTCAAAACAAATTTACTTTGATTTATGATTATAACCTTTCATTTTTCTTCTTTTTCGGCGAGAAAATTTTATGTACGCATAATCTGGTCTGGCCTTGAGAAGGACGTAATACCCACTAAAACCTCTCCGGTGACCCTCTCTCGCCATTTTTGCCGAACCTCGGGAACAAAATAAACCTTCGCGGCCCGACTGGCGTCCCCTCTTTCTCACATCTACATGGCCGGCAAGTCCACCGTTTCAAACGCTCGCCGACCCTATCCAAGCATTTATAACCTGCTAATAAACTTGTTAGTAAACAAATGTGAATAATCAAATCATTTTCTTGCTGTTAATGAGCTAATTGTCAAGTCAGGAGGTATTTGCCGATATCTTGAGATAAAAACAAGAAGGCAACGTTAATATATCATAAAGGGGCGTCTTAGTGCGGAGAGTGCGCGCTGGTGTAAATCTCTCTCTAAATGTGTAGCATAGATTGATCGTTTATTATAGTCTAGTTTCGGAGCTTATGACGTCATCGTCACGCACAATTTAGTTATCTAGCTTCTGAAATAACAGTTTCAGTGGCCTAGTCATCCGTGTGATCGATGTATCTCAACCTATGTAGATTCTCATTCATTTTGTCTGAACTAAGTATTCGCTTGATAAAACGACCTTGTACTGTAAGATGAGTAAGTCAGGGTTCTATCATATTTTATCGAAGCGAAATCGGATTATGCCGTGGCATGCCGGTCAGCTGTGTTTCATTGTGTCCGGTCGATTCAGATGTATGTGCTCGTGAGTGTATCATTCATACATTTATTGCCACTCCTTGCTCATTATCTTTTGTTTTTTATTCGTGATCAAAATGCAGCCAATGAGCGGCGAAAATAGTATGACCTCACGACTATATCTGGCGAGCTGGTAAGATTGTGGCCGGACGAATCTTCTGTCCTTGATAAAAAGAAGTTTTATTGCTACGGCATAATGCTTATGACATCGCTTTGAAGACTCAGTGCGAGTGTTGTGGGACACGTGAGTTTATTTATAGGCTGATAAGGGGTAGTTACGTGAGCATTGTGAACATGTCCTCCGAATCCGAATACCTCCAAATGTGGAGGCCCACGCAATCTGAATATTGTTCACGCTACCTAATGAGCATGCCTACGTAAACGGAAAAACCCTCATGTGTATTTGTTTTCAACAGAACAACAACGATGTCGAATCTATGAATAAGAATGTTGATTAGGTACGTATAAACTAAGCCTTAATTAAGTTAATATCGCCTTGAAGCAATGACAAAGCAATAATTTTGTCGTTCTGACTTTTTTATATGTTCTTAGAAGAAAACGAACGAAGTATTATTTAGTTGAGTAGGTATAAGTGTGGGTACTGTGTCAGAGCTAAACCCTGACCGAGCACGGTCGTTGAATAAGTCATCTCAGTATCGTATCTCAATCAATGTACTTTTGGATCACCATTCTAAATTTAGCGCAATAAAACACCTTTGAGTATAAATAAGTCTCCTTCCGCGTCTCAGGTGGACATCGCTCACTTAGCCAAAAAATACTATAAGTCGTCATACATTACTTGAATTTTCCAAACATTTCACTGGAAACGTATTAAGTATTGACGTCCAATCGCATCGCGAGTGGCGCGTATCGTATTCCCACGCATGAATCACGCATCCCCAGTGCGGAGCTTCGCTAGAAATGCAATATGTATGTTATCAGAGCAGACAATAGCACTGCATACAGAACTGACATTTCTTACAACCGCTAATTTCACTGAAAGGAAGACCAGCACAAGACTCAGCATCTATTATTACCAATGTTGAGTGTTTGTATATTAGTCAGACTTACCTCAGATAAGTTTGTTTTTGACTTACTGAACTTTCATTCGAACTAGCAGTATGGCTGACATTCAATGAAAGGTGTACTCTTTTCATGCCACGACAAAGTCTTTTGCATTCCTTGTCGTAATTTTCTCTTGTGTGCAAATGCAATCCGAAAAGAATACGTTGGATTCCTGGCAAATCACGTCAACTTGAATTGCGGCTAGACCTCGTTATACTAGATTGGTAATTTTTCCACCGATTAATATGTTCTTACATTCCCCGATGTAGAGAATAGAATGCCAGCTTCGTACTGTATGCCCAGTCTGCAGCTCCAGTCGAGTTGATCAGCGAGCGGCGGAGTGCGTCCCCCGGCGCCGGCGGCCGCTGTCGATGATTAACTGCAGATGGTTACACGCACTGATGGGATTATTGCATTGAGATATATAACTCACGAAAGCTAGAGAATATCTGAGTTTGGTGAATGTTGAGAGGACACTAAAGAAGATATCCGGATCAATAAGATCATAACTGACCTATCTATACTAATATTATAAAGAGGAAAGATTTGATTGTTTGTTTGTTTGTATGTTTGTTTGTTTGTTTGTTTGAATTGAATAGGCTCCGAAACTACTGGACCAATTTGAAAAATTCTTCCACCATAAGAATCCTAAAATTTCCGTGATGAACATAGGCTATATAATATTTTCAAAAAAGTTAGAGATCCGTTTATAAACTTCGATAATAAAACCTATAAAACCATAGCGCTATACATCAACTTCTTTTTTTCTTTTTTTGCGCTGCTCGCCTTTGCTGTAACTCAACTTCAACTTCTTTTTTTATGGCACCGCTTTTACTACGACGACTCCGCCAGTGTCAGTTATGGATTGTCATAGACAACATCACAATTCGTTAATGGGGTGCGAGAGGAAACTCAATTTCAAAAAATATAAAAACTTCAAGATTGGAACCATGCGATGTAGGCGATATAGCGGTGCGAGAGAAAAGTCTTTATATAAGTAAAGGAGGTAAAGGTACAATTTTAAAAAGGAAAGATTTTATTGTTTGTTTGTGGTTTGAATTGAATAGGTTCTGAAACTACTAGACCTTTTTGGAAAAAAGTCATCATTAGAATGATAATCGTAGGCTATAGAATATTTTTAAAGTTAGTGATCCTTATGAAAACTTCAATAATAAAGTACCTTATCTAACGTGTGTGTGTGTAAGAACCTAAAATTCTTTAAAATACCCGTGCGAAGCCGGGGCGGGCTGCTAGTTTAATAATACAAAGAAGGGAAAAGCAACATAAAAGAGTGGTGCTTTAATGGTGTAGGAATAATTTAAAGTGCTCCAGGCTATTCAATATCGTTTAATGCACACATTACATAACTTAATTAAATAAAATGTGTCTACTAAATATGATTCTGGAGCCGACTACAGCGAAGATGACGTCTAGTCTTCTTCTGTTAAAATGTTTAGCATCCTTTTTCGCTAGGAAAATGCTACGTACGAGTAGCTTAGCGTTGAACGTGTCAAACCCAACCGATAGGCTGTGTTTGACACCTCCCAAGCTATGGCGGGCGTTTGAGGTGAGCGATAAACATAAATTGATGTTTTACAAAAACTAAAAAATTTAATTTCAATATAAATCTCTGTTATTTTATTGTTTTAAGGTATATAATAATAATTATCCCTTGATGGTAAACTTACAGGACCACTGCGGGATCCTTTTACTTACAAAAAGAATCATCAAAATCTATACTTATAGCGGAGACATTAAAATAATTGTGACTTGACTTACTGCCCTCTCACAGTGACCCGAAGTGGATCTTGACCAGGGATCGCCAGTTGTCCCGCACCTTTGCCGTTAGAACGTGTCGACCGGACACTTTACGCAGTTTTTTTAGGTTTTCCTCAACTTCGTCACTCCAGTGCAGCGACACCTCGCTATAATAAAGCGGAAATAGAATATGAACTAGTTTCTGCCAGCAATTTTGCCATTAAAAACCCTTATTTTTTTTTATTTTGATATTTAATTGAAATGTTTATTAAAAAACTATGTATATCCCTAAAACAAAAAAAAAATCTTCACTTTTTATCAGGTGAGATAGTGGGCTAACAGAGTTGCGTCAGCTATAAAAAAAACAAATCTTATAACAACAAACACTATCGTAATATAATGGCCCCAATGATCTATCTTGTCTATAATGCTAGTTATAACCCTAGTTGAATAGATTTGCTTTCTCGAAAGAAAGCTTCACTTTATAAGAAATATCTCCTTGAGAGATTGCCAGATAAAAGATAAGAAATATAGATATTCTTCACTAATGGATCTTGGAAGTGATCCTAGGTACCCTTATTATTACAACATGCTATATGTATATAGTTTAGTCTGATCTAGCGTTTTGATCGTTCCATCGGCATCGTTCAAGGATGCATTCCGTTCTGTACTTTATGACCGAGAAGTTAAAGTTGTTTTACTGTTGCCGAATATAAAACAAAATATGAACGGTTGAGTTTTGTGGAAACTGTTCTCGTAAACAATTTATTTATTGTTGCACTCGTACCTGAACGATGTAGATTTAGTTTCTGTTTGTATTCCCTCTGCAAGGCTTTAAACCTGTTATTGTGTATGAATAAATGAGTTTACGAGTTACGTTCCCTTTATATCAGTACTAGCTGACGGCCCCGGCTTCGCACGGGTATTTAATAGAATTTGCATTGGCATTGGTGTGCCTCCCGCAACCCAAAGACAAATTGTGACGTTCGAAAATAAAAGATGTTTATGGCACTCCATAACTGATTGATAGAGTCGTAGTGAAAAGCAAGCGGCAGTGGCGCCATAATAAAAACAAGTTGAATATATAGCGCAAGGTTTTATTATTTAATTTTTCATGCGGTTCCTTAACTTTATGAAAATATTCTGCCTATGTTCATCAGGGAAAATCTAGAATACTCAACTCCGCTCAAGCTCCGAAACTACTGGATCGAACTGAAAAATTCTTTCACCATGAGTTGAGTGTTCTAGATTTTCCCTGATGAACATAGGCAGAATATTTTCATATTAGTAAAGAAGTATAGATGATCCGAGTAAGAATCATACAATCGTTATCCTCCAGGAACTATTTCCACCGTAAAACCTAAACTATATTGTAGTTTGTTAGGAGTTTGTAGTCGAGTCAGATATATCGACCGACATGTCACTTGACGACGTCTGCGGAATTGAATCTGTAGCATGTCGCAAGACGTCGCTCGCCGTCGTACCGAGCATGCATTATTCACGCACGACTGTCGCGGCACAGGCTGCTCTCCGGCTGATTGCTGCAGATACCTTTGACCTGAAATCGGATAAATCATCATCATCTGCAGACTCTACAGCCCTACTTTAACGACAAGTGGATGTCGGCGTCCTCTTGTTTGAAATCAGTTAAATTTGGTGTTGAGGGTCATCCGTCGAGTATTTTAATTATAGTTGTTATTACAAACGGCTCAGCTATCAGATGGGAAACAGTCTAATGAGCAATTTCGTAAAGTGTCACATGATGACCATCACACCCGCAATCTTGATTGTGTCACTCATATAATTTTCATCGATCATCATCATCAGCCTATAATAGTCCACTGCTGGACATATGTCTCCCCTAATGAGCGCCATAGATGGCTTTATTTATCATTTGGGGGATATTTCACCGATCATTCACTGAATGAATGAATGCGTGACGAAGTATATTATGTGATACACTCACTAATACAACTGAATCAAGGTTCTTGTTCGCTTCTTTACCTTAAAAAGATTGAAGTGAAAAAAATATTCTATCCTAGAGAAAAATCCTAATATAGAGAAAATGTCCAATACAATATTGGCTATTAACCTATATGTTCAAAATTCGCTATACGGTATGCCTTCCTCAATTTGTACCTGACTGGTACTTGGTATCCGTCAATAACAAAAGCACATTCGCATTTCGAAACCCTCTATGGACTATGCGCACATACCACCTGCTAGGTACGACTAAGTTATGTAGTTCCTGTGTTATCGGGAGCGCATTCCTGGCCATTATAGCGCATGCATTATGCAAGTGGTTATGCATGCACCTCGTCAGGTGATCCGCGGGCTATCTACTGCGCGCGTTCACTACTTCAGGTACTGAGGGAGTCTTCAAAGTGAATTACCAATGGTTGTCGTACGTATTGCAATGACTCTGTCTAGCAAGAGGGTTGGCAACTTGCGTTTTCATTCGTAGTTAATATGTAGACTTGGAGATCGGCTACTCTTTTTGTTATTTGGAAGAGGTTGCGAATTCAGAAAGGTTGAAAAACAAGCAACTAGAGTTTTCTTTGTTCTGCATTTATATGCTCAAACTTTTAAAAAATCAAGTGGAGAGAGTGCTGTATTTAGAGAGAGATTAAGTATTCGGAGTATTATTAAGTCTGTAGTGTGTAAAATATGTATTCGTCTATCAAATAAAAACCTATATGAAAATAAAAATTGACTTAAGAATTGGTTTACTAAAAAAGTATGACAAACTTAATTGGAACAAAACTTGTGACCCGAAAAAATCATAAATAATCATAAAATACAATAATAAACACAGTACTTACTGAAGAACATAACATTTTATTAAAGAAATATAACCAAATCCAAAACCAATCATACATACCCGTAATATACAGTTCCACAGAAAGAAATCACCAAATCACGCACGCATAAACAAGTTCGCAGAATTTATCAGAATATGATTAAAATAACCAAACATGTTTCATCCGAGACAAATATCAAAAGAAAAGAAGATAAATCTGAAGAAAAAGCATTTCCTCGAATAGAGTTATGAACAGAACACGATAAAATAAATCCCAAATTATATTAACAGTAAATCATGTTGAGGAAAGTCCGACAAAAATGTGATGTGTAGCTTTATTTTTAGGGAAAACCACGGAACGTTGCATTATTTTTTTACGATGTATGTTTGAACAAACGTAGTGCGTTCGACTAGTTTTGTAGCCGAAGAAACAGTTTTGTAGTGTTTCACATACGATATAAAACAATTTCGAAATCATTCGTTAAAACGTGCATTCAAATCGCATCGTGTCGCGATGTCTCGAATTTAATACATACGTAGATAGTGCACTCCATATTGATCACATGCAGCCGGTCGGAAACTAGGATACAGACACGAAAAATTTAAAAACAAATCAAGTCAATGTAAATAAGAGATTCCTTAGATAAATTATCAATAAGATCAGTCTGTCAGATGGTAACCTACGAGTATGCATGAATACCGACCGATAGACAGGACAAGTGTTGTGTCTAAACATATTTTCTGTAAACTTTACACTATAAATGCTACCCTCACCTTAAGTGGTGTTGGCAACGTACGATTACAACTTCTCAGTTACAAAATAAGCTTTGAACAATTCTGAAAGATCAGAAATGGTTTCGAGTGTGAAACGATAGAATATTTGACAGCCAACGGACAAACGAACTGGAAGCTAACTTTGCATTATTGGCACTCTTGTATCCAATTTACAGTACATTGCAGAATATCCACGACTTATTTTTGTAGAAGCTTTATTTTCCTATATCTATACTAATATTATAAAGAGGAAAGATTTGATTGTTTGTTTGTTTGAATTGAATAGGCTCCGAAACTACTGGACCAATTAGAAAAATTCTTTTACCATTAGAATCCTAAATTTTCCGTGATGAACATACGCTATATAATATTTTCAAAAAAGTTAGGGATCCGCATGAAAAATTCAATAATTGAACCGTGCGCTGTATATTCAACCTCTTTTTCTATTATGGCGCGTCATGATAGAGGTTGAATATATAGCGCACGGTGCTTGCTTTTTCTCTACGGCCAGTGTCAGTTATGGAGTGTCAAGTCAATGTCAAATACCCCAATGCTGTTAAAAAAAGTAAGGGATCCGTATGAAAACTGTGAAACCCATCGTGTTAGTGTGTATAATTTCTGAAATTTTTGTTTAATACCCGTGCGAAGCCGGGGCGGACTGCTAGTCTTCAAATAAAGTTGCAATAGCATAATGTTGACGTAACAGTTCTGTGCGTAGTCGCTCCGCAGCCTCACATTTAGCTCGGAGACTTGTCTGCTGCACTTGTAACTCGTAACTACTTGAGACGTGATCTCAGCTCCGGTTTACTGTGAGCCGGCTTGCCACTGAGCGGCGACAACACTATTATGACCCTAATGGCGTGCACGTTTAGTAGAATGTCCACTGTTAAGGATGGAAGATAATGCAGATTATTTTCTGGATTCTTCAATTATAATTTACACCAATCCTCTGTCTATGTGCCATATTTTCATGACTCAACGTCTGAACGGGTCTTGGCAACATGTGCGTGGTTCTAGAGGTATACTTGCTAATCATATCATTCTATTATCGTATTGTAAAGTTTTGATTTGTTAGTTTTTATAAAATAATATCTATAGACAACCACTTTGGTGCGGTGGGCGATGGTCCGACTGCGACGCAGTAGGTTGCGGGTTCGATTCCCGCCTCGGGACAAATATTTGTACGATCTGCAGATATTTGTTCAGGAGTTCTGGTTGTTTTCTATGTATAATAATAAATATCTATCTATTTAATAGTATTGTATTATGTATATCAGTCATCTAGTACCCATAACACAAGCTCTGCTTAGCTTGGGGCTAGATGATGTTGTGTGGATTGTCCAGCATTATTTATTTATTTATTTAATAATATATATAAAAGTGTTTGTATTTTTGCCAATTTAAATTCAACTGTGACTTAAATGTAACTGCTTGAGTTTTTATTCATTTATGTTTTCTAATTTACCGTACCACCTTTCCCTTATCCTTATGTACACATTGGAGAATAAAATATCACATTAAGAGCAATGCACACAATACATATAATTATTTATGCAATCCCGAGGTACCAGGATCTTATTTCTGATAAAAAGCCGCTTCCATAATTAGCAACTCAAAAATTCACTTTAGGTTAATATGCATCCGGTTATCCGATCTCTAATAATTAGTTATCGAAACAACCTGATCAATAACAAACTCACTCCCTAATTGCCGAAGTAACTGGTACCTATATAGTATTAGCTTACATAATCAGATTCAGATTCAATAACTTTATTGCTTTAGGCTTACAAAATAAGCACTACACAAGTCTCACTACTCTCAGTCAACACTAGACAAGTCAAATTTCATACAGATAATTATTATAAAAAAATAAATAATTTGTTATTGATTTCTCTTCACGTAAATTTTTTGTCCACTAGTGGAAGAAGTGGAATCGACGAAATGGAAACGCGAGTTACACTCGCACTTCACGGATCCTGTTTTACAATGGAGAGGGACATACATATACATACCTTATTATCGTAAAAATGAAGATGCACGTTTACAATATTGAGCTAGAAAATCTACAGTGAAATATATTTTAAGGCATATTCCAACTTCAGCAAGTAGGTGACAGCTGGGCTAAAGTTGTCGTGACCTCTATGCAGTGGAAGACAGGCACTAAAGTTTCAAATTGAACTAGGAGCTCGCTCTGCTGCACTGTTAGTGCTAGCGGCAAGAAGATGTCTTTGTAAGGAGGCAGCATCCCGGGCTTGTTTAGTAGAATCGTGACAGTAATGGAGTTGTTGAGATTAGAGTATTCCGACCCGCCGAGGCAGCGCTCCGCCCTCCCTACGGTCTCTTCAAAGATCACCAAAACAACAAAAGGTCATGGTTACACTGGTAATTATTTGAACTTTTGGCTTTGAACTTAGATAAGCTTTTGTTGCGGAAGGAATCCTTTTCCTTATATTTATTTTACCCAGTTTTGTTTTCTTATTAATAAATCAGTGTAATTGTGATTAACTACAACAGTTTGAACAATAGTCTATTGTTCAAATACAGTGTGACCAAACTGCGAGGCTGTAAACTTGTACAGTGACAGGGCAAACAATATAACTGTGTACCATTCATATTAAACGTGTTGTGACTAAAAATACGAGTGCTATAACATTTGCAAGGAATAGTAAAGGGTACAGAACGGACAGTTATTCTTCTTCATAAATGCCTACTTTCAGTCATTGCACCAAAACTAACAGTAAATGAGCCAAATTCTCATAAATTAGAAAACAATAGAATAAGAGCGATTAAAACAGACCTTGATGGAGATATCGAAACGAGTTATGATTGCTTCCAAACCAACACATAACATGCCATAATTGCAAACAAAAGTAGAATTTGTTACCTATGGATGCCTTTCAATCCCAAATCTTATGTATTTGCTTTTGAAATAAAGAGGTGGATATTGTAAACTTGTTAGAAGTGGTCTGGTTGCTCCTGTGACCACATCGCCGCGTCCGACCTTCGTGAAAATGTTTTTATGACATTACCATACAGTGTTTATCAGTTTCGCGCAAGCAAGTTTGCGGGCGAGGCAGTATTTAGTATTGTATGTTTTCGAGGAACTTGTTAGTTTTTAGCATTCTCCGAGTCTGAAAAATGCGTTTTTTTTCGCGCGAAGCCGAAATATCGAAACATTTTTAGAAATAAAACATCGCTTTCGCTATTATCAAATAAACGCCGAGGCGCCCTTAAAAACTAAAAGCTGTGTTTACCATCCATCGGAAACTTTTAATTAAACCAGTTCTATCAATTAAGGTGGGACTTTGTCACAGTATAAAATACTAGCAACAATCTTTAATCGCCCTACGTCTCTTAGCTTTTAGTATCGAGGAGTGCAAAGGAAGAGGATCGAAGGGTTTTTGACAGCTTACTTTATTTCGTAAGAGGGTCTATTTAAAGATTTATAAGAAGAAAGAAGGTAGGTATTTCATGTTTGTTGTTTTATTGTATAAAAGGCGATTATCGCAACTATTGAAATCAAAGATAAATTAATATCAATACGGTATCTCATTAATCTTTAAGAATTTGTTTTATCCATGTGCAAATGTTGATATAGTTGTTAATACGTACCAGAGGAAGGAGCAGCTAGATTGTATCGATCTAAATAAACACAAAAACGCCAAGCGAAATTTAAGGTGGCAAAAGGAAAGTATTTTCCCAACAGTGATCTAGTAGGTGATGTGACAACTCGTTGATAGAAGTGACACAGGTCTGGTCGGATCGAACATCACAGGGATACAATGAAGCGGAGTCCAGTATGTGTGCGCCGAGTCGCAGCACTCGCTGTGTTTGCAGAGTGCTGGACGTACAAGTTTCAGATTGGACCGATAGCCTTGAGAGCAGTAGTTATTTGAACGGCTTCAGAAAAAAAATCTCAAATGTATTCGATTTTCTCGAGACATCTCACTGCAGTGCAGGCCTTCGCCAGGCGCTGTCACGTCCCACACTCTTGTGACGCATAACGCATATGTGCTATAGCGTAACATTAATTAAGTAAGAAGTAATTTAACTTGTATCACAATCAAGGACTCCCGCAAGACACCTTTCAAATAACTAACAACGAGATTTTGTAGATGCAAACGAAGATCTATAGATTATTAAAAAAAACAACACAAAAGAAAAGCTTCGGTTACTGACCATGGAGAGCTCGAAACAATCGTTTCTCAGAATGCCCCCCGGCATAGTTTTTCAATAACAGCGACCAGATCTAAGACATCAAGTTTCACTTTGTTAATAGCAATAGCCACGTTCCTGTCTACGTGATGAAATAATGAGGTATTCTCATTTCGTAATTCCTAATTCCGTCCACCGCCGCCGCAACCCTTTGTCGTAATAATTGAATTCTTTGAACAATTAGAGCCGTGTCCCACACGATAATTTCTCTTTCATCCCTTATTTCATTTGCACTATTTACTTAAACATTTGTCTTGTGAAACTGGATTATTGTACTCGTGAGCTTTGTGTTTTCCATTATCAATGTATCCGAGCTTGATTAAGTTATTATAACGGGATTTTAACAAGTATTCTTTGTTTGTGGATTATATATATTCCACACGAGGGGGAGAAAATGAGTTTTCTCATAAGTTTTGTCAAACTGTCGGTCAAAGGCATTTTTTATAAATCCAACGCTCGTACTCGTTAACTAAATACAAAACACTGAGTGGATTACACTCATTTATTTCATTTCATTTCATAACAAGAACACTCTATAACAAAGTATAGCTTACTCCCTTACATCTTACTTTATTAGGAAATTGATCAGCATTTAATATCCCCACGGTAAGACCTTAAGTCTCGGATAAGCATCTTCCATCCCAGGTGGCTTAACGGCCTCTGAAGACTCCATTACAGATAAGGCATGCTGTGACGGACAGGCCAATATGGATGTTGTCTATTATATCCCAGGGTTGCATAGTTTACATTAGCCTGCCTTGCTACCAGGACGGGATTTGTGACGGGACCAACAGTCCTGCAGATCATGGGAACAGTCACATAGAGTTTTTAGTTTTAATTAACTGAACCTGAAAGTATATATTTTTTTAAATTCTGTATAAATATAAAATAAATTTAATTTCAGTCATCCCGTGCCCTTACCCTTAATAATTATTACTACCTTACCTGTTGCAACGTCGGGAACAATAGGAAAATAAACGCGATAAATACTCCTTAAAAATAGTACTTATATACTAATGATAAAAAATGTGACTAAACCAGCTAGAAATAACAGTTTGACCATTGATTTAGACGACCAACACTGTGTTTGTTGAGACGGTAGATATTTCTGTAGATTATGTTGTGTGAATATTGTTATTAAGTTGATTATAGAGTTCTAGTTTGAGTTCTTTGAAATATTGGGTTGACGAACAAAAATGTTAACAGTTGGATGAAGAAGGTATAAATATAAGTGTGTCAAAGTATTTGCAGTCAATATAATAATCGCGGAATTAAGTTTAATTATAATGTAGACTTAACTGGACTAGAAAGCGTTGTAATCTATGTAGTAAAAAAGTAAAGTAAAGTCCTACTTGAGATACAATTGTCGGATCGGGTAATGTGAAAACTCGTATATGACGGATGGCTAAGGAGATGCGGAACAAAGTCATGCGATAAGCCTCCACAGCAAATTATTACCAGATATGTGCTGGGAATCGGTTTTATGCTTGAGATAATAATTCTGTTGTCTGCTTCAGATTTAATTCTTCACATAATGTTCACTGCTCGCCTTGAGAGCAGTGAAAGCTATTTATAAATTCTTTTGAAAAATCAGGATCTTTTCCTTCTGACCTAGATATTAACCCTCTTTCTCTCTCGGGGCTTACGATCGAAGGATAAAAATGTTATAACTCTTCTTTCCAGGATTGACAAAATGAACAACATTTAATCACATCGTACTTCAATACCAAAGCATCCTTCCACTCGATCCGCGCATTCAAAGAATCCTCCGTAAACATAAACAACCGCCGCCGTTAACGTTTTAAATCCTCGGCAACACACGCGAGCCCAAAGGTTGGAGCTTTTAGTTATTTGTACAGCAATATATTCAAGTGCTTCTGGATTCTAGCCGGGAACGAAGGAACGAAGGCGATAGCTGATAAAAGTGTACATTTTTGGCTCAATATACAGCTTCTATGTTACCTAATTTAAAAGTGGGCACTTCATTTTATTTCTCCTATTTGCAGCAGCTGATTTAATATTCACATATTTATTACCTTCACAATTACTAGAATATGTAAATCAATAAATATTTTAAATTTCTTTAGTGGTAAACTATAATATAGTATACATCGAGTCTCGGTTTATTATTAATATGAAAACAGAATTTTCTCTGACGCTCGTCAAAATTATAACTCATCGTGATATCGAACAATGAGCGCATCAGCCCCAATAATTGTTGTGTATTATGTCCTCGTATTTTTATACTATGTCTGTATTCGTAGGCCTATGTCCAGCTGTGGACTGATTGATATAGGCTGACTATGACGATGACTTGTAGTTCTAAATCGTAGCATGTCTACGACGTAGCACCGCTACGCCGTAGCACGTCTACGGCTTGGCCTTTATAGCGTATTGATAATACGCTAGTAGTATTATTTACCACATTCTAAGGTTTTTATACGTTTATTATAAATAATTTATACATATAATATATATTTATTTATAATACATATATAATACATATATATATTTATTATATATAATTTATTGATAAGAAGCACTTACAGAAACTAAAAGCTTCCGAAGTTATCGGTATTAACAACCCGTTAACTTAGCACCCCTCAATATTTGTTTTTGAGTAAAAATAAGACGTGAACGCGGCTTCCTCTTTTTGACACACATGGTAGTAAATACGTAAGTAAGTAAATACACAGAGCCTGTTAGCAGGCGCGTGTCGCACGGCAGGAAGTGGTTCGACACGTGCTTGGCAGCTTCGACGGGCGAACAAACAGTCGGACTATACAACACTTTGTCACTTCTCATTGTTTAGCTAGCTAGTCTTACATTTTTTGTGAAAGCTAAAAACGATAGCTGAGACGTTAGAAGAAATTAATGAAGAAATGGGCACTAGATGTTCCTAATATAAAAGAAAAATAGTTCTATTTTTATGACGTGATGAGTTTATGACCGGCTTACATTCATGAACCTTTTATTGTAATCTATTTTGTACCTTTATTTGGGGGCAGAAAGTGAAACACAACATTTTGTTGGTGAGATTGGCGCACTGCCTGGTTCATTTAGTTCTAAAATTAAATGGTCTTTCTTTATTCCAATTTTGAAGTCTAGTTAAATTAAATAAATTCTCGAAGCTCTCTAAAACCGTCATAGTTCTGAAGTATTTCTCAAGAAGTATGAATATTGCATTGTCCCCCCTCACCCCCTCTCAGGTCTCTCCGGGCGCAGGTCTCATTATTATTTCAATCTCATTCGCCGAGCCATTGTGACGACCTCTATGGCGCAGTAAACGAATTTATTCAATTCGGATAATTATGCTTATAATATTTCCTTTTCTGTTTAAAGGCGTTGTATTTTCAGATTCCAAAGCTTTTCCGACTCAAGACTGAAAACTCTTGACTGTTTTGCAGATAAAAATTTCGACACGAATTAATAATTTATCCAAGCAGATTCCTTATGATTATGAAATATGGCATCTTAACCATTTTACTTAATTTCCCGGATTGTAAATATGCGCACATACAGTAATATCAAAGATCTCGTAAACAAATTATCCCAGGAAATTCTAGACCTTATTAAATTTCCTTAGATCACTAAAATAAAGCTATCACTACGCAGACCACTGTCTGACCCACTTGAACCAAGTGCATCTGAACTCTGAGCTGAAGAATGCCCGGAGCAAGCGCTAGGTCGCGTCAACTCACAAAGTTCGGAAACTCGAACCTGGACACAGCAGAGCTTTGTGCTGGAACCAGAAGGACTGAATTCCCCACTTTATATTCTGAAAACAGCATTTTCTTTGCATTCATTACAATGCTGACGCCACTGCACACGGCCTTTGCCTGTTATTATACAAAGACAATATAATGTAAAATCGGCCTTTAAATTCAAAGTAGATTCGAAGTTGAACGAGGGACTTTATCAGGGTGAGTGCGTTCGCGTTGCACCTGTAAGCCTTTCATGCGCACACTCACACACTCGTTAAGGGATGAAACGTCGGTGTACTTCCAACACAACTACCTCTAGGTTCGTAGCTAATCCACTTACATTCGTTCATCATTATCTGTCTCGGAGAGCGCAACATTCTCTTAGCGCTACAGGAATAAATACAAGCACTGTAAGAAAGCTTCACTCCTGCATGCAACTACACGTCTCAACTGCCTCCGAGTCGGTAGAGTTTTAATGAAGTGTCGCGGGACTGAAGTTAAAAAC